>WIPJ01004641.1:102218-136425 GCA_018155075.1 Cassiopea andromeda | reverse complement strand
TTTTCTTGTAAGATTTTATCATTTACTTTGTAAATAGACGGCCCCGTACAAACCAGCTTAGCTGAATGGGCCACCGTCTTTAAAGAATTGACATAATAATAATAATAATAATAATAATAATAATAATGCGTGGGAGTATAGTGATGGTGAAGCTGTTCCGAGGGACCACGAAGATCTCCTCCTTTTCTTATCAAGAATTGTCTTCTGGATCAGTTTGAGAGTATCGCTACACTGCTAAAACTATCTCTCACTTTGCCTGTGTCATCTGCACACGATGAGAGGGCTTTTAGTTGTTTATAGCGAGTGAAATCATACTTGCGAAGTTCAATGTCTGAAAAAAGGATTTCAGACCTTGCTGTCATATCGATCAACAGAGAAGTTGTTGCAGATTTAACAATTAGAGATCTTGAAGAACCGTTTTTGCAAGAAAAATCCAGGAAGATTTTCGGACACTAATTCTGTAGAACGCTGTACTTAAATATTATTTTTATATGCTTCCACATTCCACATATATATGCCCTGAAGAAATGTTATATTTGGACAGCGAAATATAGTCTTTTATGGTTGAGTATTTCCTGAGTATTTTTCTATGGTTAATTATTTGGCTTTTGCACCCAGGTTGATTGTCAGCTTTACTACAACCTGCAAGCTTTGCTCTTATTTTATCATATCGGCTTCTAAAATTGCTAATAGTAGAGAAGTATACAAATTCATGAACAAACAACGACCCTTTGATACGACGTATAAATGGGGGCAACAACCGAACTTCAAAGGTGTTTGTCAGAAAACTTGTCAACACAACATCCATAAATTTCGTCGGAATTTGTCCGGGTTTCGCCCCTTCACTGCCAAATCGTAGCTACGCCACTGCCTGGGAGGGTTGTAGTTGAGAATGCTTGAAAGAGGTATTCCGAAAAATGATCTCGATTGCCAAGCTGTCGTCAACGTCGGTAATGTGGTCAAGTTGAGAGGCAATGCTAAAAACACAAAATTGGTGCTATGGTTTTGGTGCATTCTATAGATCGGTGATTCTCAACGGGGGCGATATCGCCCCCAAAGGGGCGTTTTGAGAATTTAGGGGGGCGTTTTGAGAAGGTATGATATAATATATTTACTTATGAAACTGATGAAAGAAAGTATATTTCGAGAGGAGGGGGGCGTTTTAAAAAAATTCGTTGAATTGGGGGGCGGTTAGGGTTAGTCTTTTTTTGAGATCAGTGCTATAGATCAACTACCGACAAAAGATGGCTCGCATCGGATTTACCGTACATTGAAGACGAGGCTGTATTGGTTACTACAGTACTTCAAACGTTTAAAAATCTTGCTAGTCTTTCGTGTTTAGTTGATTTAGTCCTTACAAAAATGCCGTATGCAAGCCAGCCTCGTGTAAAGTTGTCAGAATTAACTGAAGAAAATATAAAATTCACCATTGAGAATACAGATCTTGCGTAAGTAAAGCACAGAGTTCGACAAAATAGGCCATACCTACTCCTTTTGCAATATAGTTTTTGAATTGGTGGCAGTTACCCATCAGATGAGATTTATTTTCTAACTTTTTTTTATTATGCGTTTAATACTATGGATTGGATATGTACATTTCAAGAAATAGGACAAATAGTTGTAAAAGTTCTTTGTGTATAGTTTTAGTATATAGCAAGCACATTTTGAAATTCAATCTGTTATTCAGAAGTTGTTTATGTAATTTCTGCTGGGCCTTTAATTTTTACCTTATATTTACTATCTATTTGTTGTAATAGCTGCAATTGCAGATATTGCTATGCCATTCAAGAAGACCTTTGTTGTAAGTTTATCTTTGATATCTTACCACATGTTTCAAGTTCATGGTGCCTGGATGACGTTGGTAACTGAAAATATTCAAACTTGTCAAAAGTGGTATTGACTGGTAGCAGCAGTTATGCTTAAACATTTTTTGCAGAGCATATGATGAAAATGTCTTCCTTTTATTCTCTTTGCAGCTAATTTCAATGAAAAGGCTTTTCTTTTTGATCCCCTGGATTCCTTTCTCATGTGTTTGAGTCAGTTACTCAATTGTTGTTAAACTAGTTTGAGACGTCAGTATTAGGGCAACCAAAAGTCAATTACATCAAAACTTTCTTAAAATCTTTGGAAGACCTAAAGCACCAGAAAATACTTTGTTAAGGATTACACATTTGGAAGAAGTTTATAGATTAAAATAGAGTCAAAATAAAGTGGTTAGGTCAGTAAAGTCAAAATTTCAAATACAGGTTAAAATATGGCTAATTTTCAACAGTTTTTAGGTTAATAAAGTCGAAATTGTGAATGATAAGTCACCTATCTTTAATATTAACTTATTTATAAAGTGATCACCAGACTTGACAGCGAAGTGCTGCCATACAAATTTCCAGTGTTATTCACTGACATGCATGGCTCAATCATCAAGTTCTTTCTCAATGATATGCCCTTTCTTATTCTCAAAGATAGTCCCTCTCATAGTTCCCAACAGTACTTTATTCCACTCATTCTTTCTTTATTGTTAATGTCTTCTCTGTAGTTTAAATTTCTTTTGACCTTTGTCAAGGCCCTGACCATAGTTGTTTACCTGTTTGGTACCTCTATCTAGCTTCCCGATATGTCTAGATTTTCCATCGTATCAATATTGTTCCTGTAGATCTTCAGGGTTTCATTTCTACCACATGAATTATTTCTTGCATCTTCAGTATTGTTCTTGTTTTTGATCTTTTCGTTTAGTTGTTTTTCTTTGCTGTTCTGATGATGACATTAGTATAATGTCAAGATGTGTATTACTAAAATGGCATAGTATAGCTTATTTATAAATTGGATTGTACTTGCTACAGACTTAGGCAGTGTTTTTCCTTCAAAATAAGGTCAAAATCACCAAATAATAAGATTACTTTTTCCAATTATAAATGTCAATTTCTGGTTCATTCAGCACCGGATCCATAAATTCATATTCTATTTGTCTATACAATATGCACAGTTGCATCAAAGTGTTAGGCCCATCACAGCTCCTTAATACAACTTCAAATGCTATTTAATTTTTTTCATATGTACACAGGAGGGAGATTCTGGAAAAATAACTTTTGAGACTCAAATGCAAAGAAATAGATTTCAATTTCAACAACCAATGATATATACTGTTCGCTTTACATCTTTGTTATTTATATAAATAACAAAGATGTAAAGCTAATAAACTCTTAATTTTTTGATAAGACTGTGTAGTTAGAATATATAGTATATTATTTCTAACTGAATTGCTTAAAAGCTCTGAGGGATGCAAGAACATGAAATGTACTTGGCAGTTTTGCAAAGAGAAAACATCATGAGAAACTCTTCGTTTGGTACCATGTTAATTTCAGCTGAGCAACAAAATTTTGGCACTGGCAGCTATTATAAGGCTGCCATGAACATAAAGTTGAGAGTAAGCTGTCAATTAGTACTATTCTAAAGAGTGTTTTAGCAATTCAAAAGAAAACAAGTCATTCCCCGTGGCAAACATGTTGACAGTGCACACCTTTTAGAAAGCACCATGTGTCTGATTGTCTCTGATTTGTAATTTGGCTTGTTAATAACATCTATTAGAAGTTTGCACATTTTCAAGCTTATCTGTGCATTTTGTATGGATGAATTGCAAATCAAGTTATGGATCAGGTACTGGATAAATATCCATGGTGTATTATATAATAGTCTTTTGTATTTTATAGAATGGCAAACAGTTTAAGGAGAATTTTTATATCTGAAGTTCCAACAATTGGTATGTATTATTTTGTATTTCTAGTATGCAAATGTTTTTATAAGCAACTTAGAATTTTGATTGGATCTTGACTTGCTTATTTCATGATATCAAAGTAGCATACTTTTACCATGACTTGCATCTAGCTTAAATTCTTAGCATTGCAGATGCCTGCTTGATACCTTCTGGTTATCTCTTCATTGAATATGCGTGGTTACTGTGTTACTGCAGTGATGGGATCCTTACTAGAAGCACTGAGAATGTGAATATTTAGTGTCCAAGAGTTGATATCTTTATTTCAATCACTGATGCTATGATCCTATAATAGATTCAACCATATATTGAAACATCAAATTGGAAGACATGGGCCATTTTCCCCCTAGTTTATATGTTAGAACTAGCAATTTTTTCCTTGTGGGATTAATTATTATGATGATCAAGTCATTCAATTCTCTGCTTATTTTTTTATTATGCTTCATGTAGCAATTGATTGGGTGCAGATTGAAAACAACACTTCTGTCTTGCATGATGAATTTATTGCCCATAGACTAGGTATGTAAAGGCAGTTTAAGTAAATATTTAGTACTGTTATGATCAAATTTTCTTATGTAGCAATTTTCAGATGAGTACCATTTGGCATGCAAGATGTAGGATTCAATAGAACCCCACATATTACTGGTTTAACCCCATGGCCATTGAATCATATGTGTTCTCTTTTTCACAAACTATTTTGCTTTAAACCAACTAAGGAGAGTGATTTCACTCTACATTCATTGTTTTTAGCTCACAGGGCCTTTGTCATTTTGAATTTTCCTTTCCTTAGTCACAAATGTTGAAAGAGTTAAACTATAGAACTTTGGTTAATATATATTTACACAGGATTTTTCTTGCATTTACAGTATTATACTAAATTTGTCTTCTTTGTTCATACTTTGTTACTGCAGGAATATGTTGTGACAGGTTTTACTATTTTAGGTTTAATACCACTGATTAGTGATGACACTGTTGAGCGTATGAATTTTTCCATTGTAAGTATATACTGTTATGTTATGATGCCAGCCTTGCTCAACTTAGGTTGTTCTATTTACTGAGAAACCCACAGCTTGTTATGTCAACACTGTTGGTTTACGGGGAAAATTAGCATTTTTGTCATCATTTTGTGTCAGGGTGCCCACTCTTGCTGGAAATGCTGGAAAAGCTGGAAAATGAGCCTTTTTCAGAGTTTGGCTGGAAAAGCTGGAATACCATAGGCTTTTCTCTTGCTTTAGCTGAGAATTTTTTATATTTGGGCCTAATAATAATCAATGGCATTGTTAGATGAAAAACAATCTTAACAAGAAACAGAATTAAAGAAGACAAGATTTTTCAATATCACATGGCACAGGCCTTTTTTTACCAAGTTGACCCAAGATTGAAAGTTTTCCCTATGTTTTGCCAGCATGGTTGGTAGGTCCGTACCCTCCAGGGATGGTTTACCAGAAGACATTGAATTTATATAGGAAATTCAAATTTGTTGGAAATTTTAAGGTCACTCCATACTTTTTGACAGTAGTTGAACTGCATTTTCAATGGCTGGAACTTCATATCAAAATTCGTGGCATGGCTGGAAAACAGTGTGTTCTTTCCCAAAAGGCTGGGAAAAGGTCACTTTTTCTGAAACTTTGGATGGAATTTCAACTTTAAGTCACTGGAAACCCTGTGTGTTAGATGTTATTGATAGTTGACATGTCCCAGTATTTACAATACAATATGCTTGTTTGAAAGTTCAAATTTTAGTAATAGATGGAGAAATAGTTTCTGGTTTACATTGTTTCTGTTGTATTTATCTCCAAATATAAAATATAACTGCCATAAATTCTGCATATAGGCTGCTCCTATATATTGGTAGCATCCTTACTTTGAAGCATGCAGATTTAGGCAAATTATATTTTAAGTTGTTCAGTTTTATTGAGCCCTACAGCATTTGAATTCATCCTACAAAGGCATGTTAGCTGTTGTTTAGTTTAAACCCTGTGAGACAATTAAAGTTCAGGAAACTTCACTGTGCTATGTTTAATTGCCTATTCCTTTCTTGGTGTTTTTCATAGCACCTCTTTCTACCCTTTCTGTCTTCTGCATTTCTGATCAACATTGAATTTTTAACCATTAGTATTACTTCCATTTTCCCTTGGAAATGTAACTTATAGCACTTTACATTTGCCAAGCCACGTATACTCAGGGTACAATAGTATGGAAACAATTACCCTCAGCAGCATAAAAACATGGTCTCAAATAGCGTAGCCTTTTTTGTAGTTTTTGATGCCATACTGGTGCAGAATCAATTTCACAAGCCACATTAATATTTGCTCTCATGGAAAAATAGTTTGAAACTATTAATTTTATCTTACCCATAGTTGAAAGTTTCATTTATCTGTAAATTTTGCAGGCAGCACATTCCCCTCTATTCAGTAATTTTTTTTTAGAAAGCCACATTCTCCTTGTTCCTCCACTGAACCTTGTAGTTAAAATTGTTTTGAAATATAGAAATATTGCAAACATTTTACATCATTTATTTCCAATTTCAAAATAGGAAAGCGTATTAAATTGGAAATGTTTCATTGCTATTATTTGGCAGTCTGGTAATGCACAACCTTTAGTCATCAAGTAACTTGGATGGCACACTGTTAGTGAAATTATTCAAGTGGAGACTTTGAGTATGGTATACCAATCTACCAATGACCTGGCTCCCACTTACCTTACAGAAATGTTCTCAAGACTCTCGGATACAAATAAGAGAGAATTACTTAATACTAGTTCTCATTTAGCAATTCCCGTGCAAAAATCTGCAAATGGCCAAAATTGCTTTTCACATAAAGGCGTGACAATGTGGAATTGTCTCAGCCTAGAATCAAAATTGTCCCCGACTTTGAAAACTTTTAAAAGAAGCATAGCAAACCTTGCATCAATCTAATTCTCACATCACATTATACCTTATCAGGTCCATATCAACAACATTGTATACACTTTGATAATAGTTGTATAGACCTTATAGATTGTAGTTTTATTTTTGATTTATGTGTAGATTTAGATTCTTTTCTTTTGTAAGTAGTTATTTTTATCAGGGTACATTGTAAACCAGTTTGCTGAATGTTTTTACCCTGTATAAATATAAAATGAATATGAAATGAAAAAGATGTTTCCTAATTTTCTCTAAATTGCAAAGGAATAGTTGAAAAACTTTAGTATGTTTTGAAAGTAGAAGCGCTTACTTACATATGAATTCGTTTTGGTCATGTTAGCTATCACTTCCATGTAGAAACAATTACAAATGTTTCCAACAGCTGTTTATGCCATGTTTGAAAATGAATTTTTAGGCCCGTCATTTCCATACTTTTTTACCCTGAGTGTATATGAAATTTTGGAACTGTTTTGATGATAGTTAAACCTCAAAATCAGAAGTTGTTTTTGTTGCAGAAGTGTTGAGTGTTTGCTTAAAAATGGATGTATGCAATCATAGTCATTTTTGAACTGTTAATAACAAGATTAAATGTCTTTTTATGAATGAGGACTTGAATTATGTAATAAAGCAATATAAATCTTAAAAATATGAAGTACATGGTAATCCTTGCAGCAGGTGCCAATGGAGACTAGGCCAATCCAGCATGGTGTAATCTGAAGTAGTAAATATGGAGGGTGGGTAAAGCAAGCAAAACATATCTAATTTTGGTAGGATTTACAGACTATAGATTTCGCACATAAGTCTCATTCCATTTTTCTAAACAAAGATTTGATAGATATGGCCTATACATAGGTTGTTTATAGTATTAATAATTGTAAAGACAAATGCAGAAATTGGCTTCAAATATTTTTTTGTTTCCTGAAGGTTCAACAAAGCAGCTCCACTAGTGTTGTTGTTGTAAGTGGGTTTAGCATCAGTAAAAGCCTTATAGTGAATATTTGCTGGTTTGGTTTCTACTTTTTCACTAAAAGTTTGATTTATCTTTGCCTCATCCAGGATTGCTCATGTGAAGAATTCTGCCCAGAATGCTCAGTTGAATTCACTTTGGATGTGAAATGTACAGATGATATAAGACATGTGACTAGTAAAGATCTTATATCTTCAGATCTTAAAGTTGTACCAGTAAGTCATCTGCTAAGTTTTCTGTTATTCTAAAGTACCTATTCATTGTTGTGCAATAGCCTATGCTACTGTATTTGTACGCAATGCAGTAAACAGATATTTTTCCTTCCATAGGTTACATCAAGGAATAAAGATGATGAAGCAAATAAATATGGAGAGCATTTTGGTATGTCACTTGTTTAAGCTAGATTTCTTTTATGGCATCATGACCATACTACATGCTTAATATTCTAGAAATGGTCATCCATCATATGACATTGATGGAATCAGCATGCCATTCTAGCCAGCAATTTGTCAATAATTCTTTGCTTTGTAACATATTTTATCAGCAACTTGGCCCCATATACCATAAAAGCCACATTTAGGCTGTAACTTTTTTCTAAGTTTGGTTTTGAACATTAAGGGTGTAGTCTATGTGCAATGTGCATCATTTCTCAGGGGGACATGATCAAAATACCTTCCTGTGATTTATATAGAGTTTAGATCAAACTTAGAGTATTTTTGTTCACAAATGAAAATAATGATGCTGGATGGCAATTCAATGATGATGACAATTGTGTACCAAGATGAAGAGGTCAGCAATGACCTTCAACTATATGTTTGTAAGCAGGTTTGAGATCAAGGAATTTTGGTACACCTTTTGTTTGTAAGCTGGTCTTTCTTTTGATAGGGCCTATACAGCAGATTTGCAAACTCAGTTCAAACATTGCAGAGCTTGATTAGATGAACCTCAAAAATATTTGCTCCAACTTTGAATGCCATAAAGTTGGGGTGTAGCCAAGGCATAAAGTTCACAATTCAATATCTAAGTAAACCAATTGTATGTCTGTTACCAACTTTTGTACAAGTTTTCCTAGGCAACTACATACTAATGAACAACATTTTCTCGTTTTTATTCTGTCTTATTTAATGCAGTACACAGAACAAGAAAATTTATCCAGTGGCTTGTAGTTACTTAAGAAAAGTTGTAAAAAAGTCATACACACACTAGGTTTGCTTAGATGTGGAATCACCCATATGTTGGTGTATTGCCATTGGACAAGTGCTTCCACTTGAAAAAAATCTTGGTCCTATTTCCATAGACTTTTTTCCAGTATTCCTAAAATGTCTTTCAAATTTCCTTCCACAGTCATATCAATAATTTTAAGCTGGAAATCATTCCAAATGGCTAAAGTAGCAGAAACTTTTCCCCCAAATACTTCATAGTTATCTGATTAAATCATAATCTATGCCAAGTTGTGCAAATTACTTGAAAGTCTTTCCTTTCATACATTTTGCATATATTTCAACCTGTAATGCTTGAAAATATTTCAGATTGAAATTTATGCAAAATGCATTGTAGGAAAGACTTTCATATCTATTGACCAGAAGATTTATCTCCTTTGTTCAAGGAATATATCTCAGTCACTTGTGGGAGGATTTTGATATAAAACAACAGGAAAATTAGATAATCAATTACTTTTACTATTATTTTTCCTTTATTCTTCCTATACTTTCTTAAACATCATTCTTTTTCCCTCCCATTTTTATTTTTTGAGTTTCTTGTAAAAGCTGAAATTTTCCAAATGCAAGAAATTTGCTTCCCAGTAGAAGCACTGTGTAAGATATACCAAGCACCATTTAGGTGTAAACAGGTAGCATGTATTATTGATAATCTTTGTAAAGCACTCTGTGGGAAATACTTAAATGTGGTTATTTCTGATGATGTTGTTAGAATCTTTTGTTTTTATAAGCGCAAGAAGAATATATATACCATGTATTAATATAGCATGTATCGTGAACATAACAAAACGCATGCAGCTTCTCATAACAACTCTAACGAACTAACTATTTGAAAAAGTAGAATGGGATTAGTCATGTGACTAATTGCGTCACATGCCACTATTTTCGAACAATAATTCGAACAGATGTTTCTATGTGTAAGCTCCTAAATTGTGTCCAGTTTCAAAGTAGTTTCTTTGATTAAATTCTTTGTTATATGTCATGCTCTCTTGATTATTCTACTTCATTTCTTAGAGTCTTGGCACTAGCACCCATTTTGGAACATTACATAACCTTTTTGAATATAAACTTCAGGCCTTAGTTGCAAAACGTTTCCCACTATTTGCTTCTTAGTGAAAATTTCTATATATTTTGTTGGTATTTTTGAGAAGCACTCTTCTCCTCCTTTTCAGCAATTTGAAGCCTGTTGAAAAGTAAAAAGTTGTTTTTTAGGATAAGTGCCGATTAACAAATCCTAGGTATCAAATACGGGTCTAGATGTTTATTTAGATATTTATGGTCTTTGCAAATGCCTCTTCGCCCATACACTAATTATTGTGTAACTTTCTATACAGACATTTTGATAGTCAAGTTAATCAAAGGACAGGTGAAAATATTTTTTTCGTCTTTAATTTTAATTGTATTGTTGTTTATATTCTGTTTGTTCTTAATACATGACTATCCTGCTCAGCATTTGTGTCAGTTTCAATAAAAGAAGGAGGGAATATAGAACCTTGTAGCCTAGCGTAGGTTTGCGATCATTTTTTCACTATCATTTCTCGCAAAGTTTATCAACAATTTTGCTCTGAAATTCAACCATACCCATCAGGGGGTCACATGGTCCTTCACAGCAACATGTGATGTCATCAATTCATGCATGCAAAGCTAGTTTGCAGATATGGACACGCAGCGGGCATTATATAGCAGCTAGTCTTCGGGTATAATGTAGTGTCAAAAGATAATGAATGAGCCAAGTGTGCAATAAACATAGATAATGTAGTATCAATAACTGTTGCCGGATGCAGTAATAAAAAGTTCAATCACCATGTCAAAGAGCATCCTTTGTTTGAGTATTCCTTTAGGATAGGTTACACCATACATTAGAGGAAGAGGGTATGGGGTCCTTCTAAAAGAGCACGTGTCACAGTATTAGGACACAGCAGAATGAACAAAATTGAAAAATATGTGTAGTAACTGGTGATATAGAATGTGTATAACTACAAAATATAAATTATATGTATGTTGAGAGATTGAAAGGCATTTTACTTGATTGGAATTCAAAAATCAACTTTCTATGTGATTTAATTTTAATGACATAGTTTCAATTACTTACAGGAACTGAAGTTAAGAGCTTACGCTAAAAAGGTAAACTGTGCCCATGCAATCGTTGAATAAGGAATATTATTTTATTCCTTCAAGTGACTCAGTACTTAAAGACTTAATGTATGAGATTGCTCGGACTTAGAGGCGTCCTTGAAAATTTGTTGTAATATACATTTTAGCTTATTGTTTCTGACTAATAAGCAATGATGTGAGATTTGGGGGGAGATCCTTCTTGGAAGAACACCTCAAGTAGCATTTGGTAGAGTATTTTTCTCAATAGGGAGTGCAGCACTGTCTGTTTTTCAACTTGAATGCTTCGATGCCAAAAAATTAGGATTGAATCCCGGTAGAAATTAGGTATTAGCTGAGCCATATTTTGAGTCTCTTTGCATTTGCTTTCTTAGTCTTTGTACTATGGATACTTGTTTGCTGATGATATTTTTCATTTCAGATTTTAATAGATCGTGAGTAGGAAGTGCTGTGTTTTAATAGCACATTATTCTTCATTTCATACAGGGTTTTGCGAAGGAA
Source organism: Cassiopea andromeda (assembly GCA_018155075.1). Lineage (NCBI taxonomy): Eukaryota > Metazoa > Cnidaria > Scyphozoa > Rhizostomeae > Cassiopeidae > Cassiopea > Cassiopea andromeda. Next base: position 124,957 of record WIPJ01004641.1, on the reverse strand, counting down.
CATGCAAAATGGAATCCTACAGCTGGTGTGGCTTTTGAGTACGACCCAGACAATTCTTTACGCCATACGACATACCCAAGACCTGAGGAATGGTAGGTATTTGCTAGTCTCGCTGTTCATGGCAGATTGAGCTGCAAGCTAGAGTTGATAAAAAGCATGAAATTATCATGTTTCTTGACAAATATGATACAATATAAACAGAGTTTAATGTTTTGGACAAGCAAGTTTTCCTGTAGTTGCTGTCTTGTGGAACTTCTCTTTTAAGACAAATTAACCAATCAGTCACACTTCATTTGTAGGCCAAAGAGCGAATATTCAGAGCTTGATGATGATCAAGGTTTGTGTTTGTTGTTAAATTCCTGTTTTTAGCAACATTTTAGGCCCTTTTGCAGCGCATCTTTTATACATTATTTGGTATGCAAATTGTATATCTTGGAAATGGCTTTAGTGTGGTACAGGAGTTATGCTCATTAGTTTTGTCTGGCTGGATAGCAGCAGTGGAATAGCTGCTCGTTGACTAACATAAAAATTATTAAGGTTTTAAATATTTTTTCTTTTTTTGTAAATAAATCAAATACCGAAAATCCTTGAATTAGCCCCCTGGGGGCTTATTTATTATTTGGATTTTTATATGGGAGCTTATTCAAGGGAGGCTTAAAAAATTTTCTTAGTAGTTGGTCATATTCCAGTTGATTTTTTATATTAGTAGACTATTTCATCAATGCTACACATACAAGCAATAGGATGTTTTTAAAAGACAGGCAAATTTGCCTTTTTCTTTCCTGGCACTATAGAATACTAACAGACTCTCAAATAGGTACAGTCACATGCTTGGTGGGGGACTTATTTGAGGGGACTTATTAGCAATTTGTAGCTCTGGGGTGAGGGCTTATTTGAGGGTTGGGCTTATTTGAGGGGGCTAATTCGAGGATATATGGTATATATTACTATTTCTGAAATTTGTCTGGCATATGAATGGTTCTATAGAATTGAATTGAAAGCCATAAATTGAAAATTTTCTTATTTATTTTCTGTTATGTTGAAAGAATGTTGCAATTTATTGAACTTCAAATACCTAATGCCTGCCGCTCAAAAATTGTTATTTGAAGCTTATCCTTCATTTTTAGCCCAAGCTCAGTTTGATCCAGAAGGAAAACCAAATAAATTTTTCTATAATGTAGAGGTAGGGGCAACAGTTTCAAGTAATTTACTAATGCAGAAGCAATTACCTGAAAAGTAGAAGGGATATAATTGTTTTAAATTCATGGTCTGCATTCATTTTAGCATATTTTTCTATATGCAGTCAATTGTTTAGCGTTTTGTATTCTTCAAACGATAACGGATGAACTGGGTAGTAATCTGGGAATACGTTACTATGCTGTTGACTCTAGCCATGCCACAATATACCGTGCAATATTTAATGAATTATGATTATAGTCTTGTTAGTAATGTTTCATGAAACTTTCTTACTAATTTTTGAGTTCGATGTCTTTTCTAGACTTGTGGGTCGTTGCATCCAGAAACAATAGTGCTAACAGGTTTAAGCATCCTCAAAAAAAAATTAAGCGACCTTAGTACGCAGTTCAGTCATGAGATTGCAGCGGACGTCTTAGCAATAGCATAGCTTTTGGCACGAACGGAGGGAGAACGAATAGCGTTTACCAACAGGACCAATCAATAGTAAAATATGTGTGTAATATCTTGTTTTCTATGCTTCAATCGGCAGTCTTAATTATTGTGTCAGTTAGATCTGCAGCTCGTAAATTCTTTTAAAAGAGAGGGTGAAATTAGAATCTTGAATATTTCTTTGAGATCAGTTGGATTTTTAAGAAGCAAATATATATCGAAAACCTTCGTACCTCTTCCTTTTAGTTAAAATCATTACTTCTCAGCATGAAAACAGATAAGGAAGCTAAAATTTGTTACCTTTTGAAGATTTAAAGAGAACCCAAAAACGCATCTAAATAACTAATTATATGTGTTTACATCAAGGAATGGCCTAGATTTTGCATACCGAAAGAGTGGTCTGGACTTTGACTGCAAGATTTTTAATGAAATCGAATAAGTAGTGCGATGTTGTTACCATAGGCAATAAATTCTTTGGAAAGCGAAGATGAAACCAAATGAATAGAACCTCAGTAGTTGCCTTTTACCAGACAGAGCAGATCGCAAAAAATAAAACCGCTACAAATAATCGAACGCTTATTCGTATAAAATTCAACTGCCTAATTTTACATCTTCAACTCCCGTATACAATAGTTAAAATTATGGCGATTCCTAAACTGTGATATTAGCAACGTCGTATTTAACCTAATATTTTTACAGTTGTAACCATTCAGACATTCAACTTCAATTGTAGCATATTTGAGCATAGAAAAGTCCTTTCTGCCAAAAAGTTCTTCATAGACGGGCATTCTACTACACGTTTTTTATGAGAAAAGTTTATAAGAAAATGAGGCTCAATCAAAATCTTAAGAAAATCATAAGAAAACCACGAGGCTCAATTTCAAAAATTTAGCGTTTGTATTGCCCAAAAATCGATATTTAGTCGTTTTTGCATTCAAAGTGTTAAAGATGGAATCAAATTCAAGTATAAAATATTAATAATGAAAGTGCAAAACCTTTTAGCCAGTATATTTCAGTAAAAGTTAAGAAAAATTTAAGAAAATCTCCGGCTCAATTTCGGGAAAAGTTAAGAAAATTGAGCCTCAGGCAAAATAATGATTTTCTTATAAAAAACGTGTATTCTCTGTGCATGAAAAGGGAGCTACTTCATGTAGACAACATAAACTGAATTGGTGGGCTTTGCAAAGAGAGCAGCAATTCTTGTGATTAAATTCCCTAGTTTCTTATACCAGTAAAAAATTCTCTCCGTGGGTATATAAATAACATGAAACTTGTCCTTTTCCAACTTTCTATCATTCTATCATGCAAAATCGCTATAAATTACAAGATTCACTAATTGAGATGCTTTCGTCATAGATTGGGTTAATTAGGGACTGCTTCTTATTTACAGAGGGATTGGTGCCAAAGAGAAATGATTTCTTGTCCAAAAAATCGTCTTACCCAAATTTGAGATTGCATTGCAATATATTTGTATTATCATATTCTATCAGAAAATTTCTTTCAACCAACCAATTTCTCTTCGCTACTAACCCCTCAGCAAAAAATGAACGGTCTCATTTTTAAAACTACTCGTGTTGGGATCTCCTCAATTATAAAAACATCACTGTTTGCCTAAGTACTTGAAGGATTACCATTATCAAAGTACTGCAAAGTTCATTCGTCACAAAATGACGATAGCTATGAGTTTGAAACTTGTCAAAGTAATATTAAACGCCAACGTAGCCAAGCAGTTATACCGTGGCAACAAGACATCCTGATATTGCCTCTCGACAAAAATTACAAGGAAATCGCTGAACTGACTGATTAACTGTTGCATAAAGAATAACGAAGGCATATCGATGAGGTTTGTACTTAGTCAATTGGTCGCCTAAAGCATATAAACTACAATTGGGAAATTATTGGTATCGAGTCAGTAAAATATATCATACAAGAAATCACCTAAGCACATGATAATTTATTGTATGAATATAGAGAGAAGAACTTGTTACTTTGCTCAAAAATATCTGGAAAGGAGGTATAAATGTATCTTATATTCAATTGAAGTGGCATCTGAAGTGACAGCATCCCTAGACACACTCTAACGCAGGGGTCTCAAAACTCGCGGCCCGCAGGCCAACTGATGCCTACAGGGCAATATTTTGTTGTTCACCGGGGGAGTGAACCTCGGGAGTGCCACGCTGCTAGCTCCTGCTTACCTTGGCTCCTCGGGGCTCCTGCCTACCTTGCTTCCTCGGGGCTAGGCTATGTTACACCAGATTTATGTACTCTACGAATGCAAAACGATTTGGTTCAAGTGAAATCGTCGAAAATGTTAATGAGGGGAGATTGACCACTTTTTTGAATTTTGAAGCTTGAGAACCCTGTGGTAAAGGTATATTCTTTTTCCAAAGTTGTGGACACTTGGGGAGGAACTTCGCTTCAATAATACAATAACAAGGCTTTCTGCACACTGCTTAACTCAGGCTGCGTTTACACGGGGCCGGCCCAATGTTTGAACGGCTAAATATTACTCTTCTCCGCATGAAAGATGCAGCTACTGCTTACAATAAATCAAGAAGTTTCTGTAAATTTTCTCAAAACTATCGCTCAGTGCTCAACTGTTCGTGAAAGACAATTTAAAGTGGCAAGCAGTTCCAGAAATCACTTTCTAGACGACGTAAATTTTTCTGGTCAATGTTTTTCACAGCAAAAAACTTGCGTCCGCTTTTACAAGAATATATCGTGCTCTTTCTAAGCTTCCTAGTTGCCTAGCAGGGAAGTTGCTAATAACCCCAGGGGTACATTATAGGGATGAGTCCAAAGTAAAGGAGCCACGAAATGCCAAATGATAGAAAAAATGTCTGGTATTGCTAGAAACAAAAAATGGGCTAAATTAACCAAACAAAAAGTTGCAAAATATTGTAATAAAAAACTGAAATTTGCATTAACTGCAAACATTAAATCTCAAGATAAATGCAAATGATACTAAGTAAGTGTATCGTAGACGATAACCGCGAATCAGTCAAACTATTACAAAAGAGTTGCGAAGAAAAATATTATTTACTTCAGAATGTTCGTGCAAATGTTTGTATCAAATCTTAGAAGATACCAATCTCAAGGGTCAAAATTATTCACTACTGCGATTATTCAACACTGCGATTATTATTTGCTAAACATGAGCAAAATTTAACAGGCTGTGTTTTCACTTATTTCATTATTGTTGTTTCTCTCTGAAAATAAAATGAGAAAAATCTAATATACATTTGAACATCAACATACTAGAACACAAAGCCTACAACTTTGCAACAAGCAATACCTTGCGCTAAACTTCCAATGAATTTGTTGTGCTGAATTAAAACACATGCTGTGCCCCACAACCATAAACTTAAACAACTCACAGGTACTTTTAATGTAGGTACTATAAATTGCTATATATTGCTACCACCTGTACTGTCTTTTTCAACAGTTGCATCGTGGCTTTCCATGGCTGGGTCTTTCAACTCTACTGTGCTTTTTTCTTCAATACTTTTTTCAGTACCGCCATGCTCTGCAATTGCATTCACTGCTGTTTTAGGCCCATCCACCTTGTCAGGAATTATTGGCTTACTCCCTAGGAACGAACACAAAGACTATTGAATATTTCACATAAGAACAAGCACAAAGGATTTTTAAACAACTTCACATAACCTTAAACTCTTTGAACTTAATGCAGGTTTATGTAAAGAATCAAATGAGAGAATGAGTATTGCTCTGTTGCAACACAGAACAACTCAGTACGGCCCTAAATGAAAAAACCAAGCTTCCAAATGTTGGGAAACACAATAGGAAGTTTTAGCTCCTATTACTCTAATGCATCGAATAAACGCCCCCTTCCATTAAAGATCCTTTTGATCAAACGTCCCCTTTCTTTTGGGCTTTTAAAATAAACGTTTTTTCTTCAAGCCATCCCATTTTGTAAACTTCAACTGATCCTTATGTAGCTCTGAAGATCGAACGGGTGAAGAACTAGATATTCTACTTATAACTTACGAAAGAGGCAAACTTTGAAAAGATAATAAAAGCCCCTATTCCAAATGCCTTCCTCGAATAGAAGTCTCCCTAAGATGTCAAAAAATGTAATAAAGGCCTATGCGTTTATGCAAAGCATTACAATGGTTTTTGCTTATCCCTGAGTATCTTCCCATGTGAATTTACAAAGATTTCTTTAACCTATAAATTACTTTTCCCTTAGCTTCACCTTGCCTGTCAAGCAATAAAAACCCATGCAATGTATTCTGTTTTGGAAGACTTAAAGAGACTATGACGATTGCATTTTGGGACATAATGCTTCAAAACGGGCCTTTCTACAGGGAAAATAGACTTTAGGACCACTTGAAAGGGAACCATGGCAAATTTCACATGCCTTTAAATTTTTCTCATAATTGAAATTACACAGCTGTTTTCCAGAATGGATTTTGAGGAAACAAACCTTCCTGTATCCAACCATGCAAATTCTTTTCCTGTAACACTAAAATCCCATGTGGTTTTCACCACTGCTGTTCGATGCATGCTTTCATGCATTCAAGCTTTCGGCATGCTGTCCATGGGCCGAATTTGAATATAGTGAGAAATCTGTCTAATGTGTCTCCTTAATTACTTTTCACTTTCCAGATCCATATTTGAAAGAGCTATCATCTTTATGCAGTACCTGCTAATATTTAATCGTATCACGAAAGCAACTCATGACACTTAAAAGGTCAGCACCTCCAATGGCATTTGTATGTAACGGACCTTCACTATTTCTATTTCTATTTTCAATTACATGTTTTTTCATAAGAAAGCTCTCTTGGTCTTGTGCTGAAACTTTCTTAACTTTTTCACGATTCCAGTATCAAAACATAGACTTTCGTAGCAAAAGTGTTTGAATTCCAATGTCTTGCGCATGCACGTTAATAGAAATTGAAAAAAGCTCTATGTACACTTGAAATAAGGATAAATCTTGAAAAATAACATAATTTAAACTGTAAGAGGGTAGCTAACATTACATACTTGACATTTTGTACATAGATAAATCGAATTTTAAATGCATGAACACTAAGAGACTTGTTAAGACGCAAAAATCTAGTAGTGAACTATCTCAACTCTTTGAGCAGCTGAATACTACTTTCTTATAAACCAATTTCATATTTAAAAAAAAGTGCATTTATACACAAAATTACTACAGCAAATATGTTACAAAAATATGTAGTACGATTAACTAGTAATGTCATCAAATAAAAAGCACTATACTCTATGCTTAAAAACGTTGCTCGAATCGCTTAGATAGAACGGGGATGGAAATGAGAGGGTGGAATCGATTCCTGTAAGAGTGTGAAAGTGCTCTCTGCGGAATGACTCAACAATTGCATCTTGACATGCGAAAATGGATGCCTTCCTTCTTCCTTCATGCTCAGTAATGGTTTTCGATGTCACTACTTTAAGGAACAACACATATTCTGTTTGAGCAATGAGAGCCAATTAGAAGGCTAGCTACAAAATACCTGCTCTTGCTCGTCGAGATCGCTGCTATGCAAAATTTTGAGTGGCATATTCCATGCTGCAATGCAATGTAATCTACTCTTCTTGGGTGTCACTAGGTTGCTCGACTCTCTTAATAATCTCAGGATTGTAGAACAGTAGGACTCATGAGAGAAAACCTGCGAACAAAAAGCACGAGAAGTACTATAAAAGTTTCATTCGGGTTGACATTACCTGATTCGAGTATCAACGATCTTCGCTTCTCTGCGGAAAGCTTGGCAGGCGGAGGAGGCTTTCTTGCAGCAGGGGTTGGACGCAAGGCTGCAGCTGGAGGTGATGGTGCGGTCTGTTTCTCTTTCATGGGGGTTTTTGTGGTTGAAGCTGGTGACTTCGCTGGTTCAGCAACTACATCCTAAGAAAAATACAACGATAAACACAATAAAAAGGTGGTGCTTACAATACTACTGAGGCATTAGATAATATGTAATGAAAGAAAATTAACAGTGAATTGAAAATTTGCTCGAGATAGCGAACGTTCAATGCATCGGGTAGTCCTCAATTGACTGCCCACTAAATTGAACATTCGCTATTTGGAAAAAATCTTTAATTCTAATCCCATTTCCTACGAGCATTGTATGGAAATATAGTCCAGTGACTGCCCAAAAACTCGTCTGTACGACTGCCCAAAAACTCGTCTGTACGACTGCCCAAAAGCTTAATTGCTTGATAACTCTGAGGCTTTCCTCGTTCTTTGTCAGGGCTTTAAGACATCTTCTGACTCAAAATCGGTCAAAGAACTAGTACGATTGATGATTTATACCGATGATTGATAATTAAATGATAAAATTTCCAATATACTAAGTCAAAGGCACCAAAATCGATCAGAAAAAAGAGTAGAGTAGTGTTGAATTAAAAATTGCCAAATTATTCTGCATTTATTGAGGATTCAATGTACTAATAATTAATTACTTTGTTTTTTATGCTCCGTTTCTTTTTCATTTCCGCCATCAGAGCACCGCCAAGCCCCATAGGACCACCCATCATCGGGACTGCACCAGGAGGCCTGTAGACTTTTGGCTTTGGTTTTTCGTCTACTTTTTCTTCTGCTTCATTTTTGCTTTTCTCATTGTCCTCTGCCACAGTCTCCCTAGCTGTATCTGATTCACAGCTATCACATGGCTTTACAATTTCTATGGTTGAAAATGTGCGATTCGTTACTACGCACAACCACATGGGGATATAAAATACATAGAGCAGCTTTTGTCGATCCTACGTTCTCGGCATATTCTCTAATTGATTAGAGACTGTGGAGAGATTTTTCCACAATTTCACACTACAACATTATATAGCATTTCAAAACATAACAAAACTTCTAAATACAACAGCTTTCTTATATGTTTTCGAATTCTGTACATTTATAAGGTGCTAAAAACCAACTCAGAAAAGGAAATAAAGCACAACAAATAAAAAAGAATATAAATCGAGATCGTAAGATAAATTAGGCACCGGTTACTGAAGCAATAAAGATCAAAGAAATAATAATTCAAAAAGCTAACAAATTTTAACCTTTCACATCCGTATCTTCTTTCGATGACGTTGGTGAATCAGTCTTGCTTTCGATGTTTGGTTTGCTAGGCAGTCCAGGAATGGGCTTTCTGAAGTAAGAATGTCCATGTGGGTTATACAACCTGAAAACTTTCTGTATTATCGCAAGTTGGCACAAAAACAATGACACATATAACGATTTTAGTGCCTGCTAGCTCAGAACTAATTCATGTCATCAAAAAGCTGCTATCTTTCAACAACTGGAGTTTCTCGACATTAATCTGCTATTTATAATAGATACACTTTTACGGCTAAAACCATAAATATCTTTCCTTCATTCTTCTCAGTACCAACAGTATAAATCACATCGTTATGCAACGTGCTAGTTAATGGAAATCTTACATTAGCTAGCTTCACAACTTGAAACGAATTCTGGTTCGTAAAGTTGGCTTGGTGGGCAGTTAAGGTACGACTAAATTAAGTGACAGGCTTATTTTTGCGCCTATGAATTCCATGTAAATTTGGCTACTCATATCAGATAACAACAACTCATGCAGCGAAACGAGAGGCCCAGTAATTTTTCCTACTATAGCCAGAAATGAAAATTTGCAAGAAATTGCAAACTTACCCAACAGCAGGCTTTGGTTTCTTTAGAGAATCTTCCTTTTGAAACAAAAACAGAAATCATGTAAATAGACTATAAATGAATTTATTAAACAATACTGGTGAATAGGTACAGTAATTATAATATAAATTCTTTAGTGTCATAATGATTTGTTCGAAAATAAGGACTAGGTGAATACAACGTTAACTGTAACGAAGTCACATTACATACAAACTATGAATATAGCCAGATTTGAACACTTCCTGGAAAAACTGGACAAACTGGCAAGAGATCACTGCTGGACTGCAGTACAGAAAGTGAGTTTTCATAGCAATCCAAGAAACTAAATAAAGGATTCGAAGAGAGCATTGATAGGTGGTTGTATCACATTTCAATATGGAATCAACAAATCAGAGCAACAATAATCTCCCTCTACTTTAAGTAAAAGGCAATCAAATGATGCCCAAAATGACTATTGGGATACGCCAATAAGGTCTATCCTGTACAAAAGAAGAAAAAATTGCCCCTTTCTAATTGAAAATGCTTTGCTACCAACTTTAGCTCTCGAAACAATAATGCTATCAAGCCCCAGATTGAACCAGGTTGATTGTACACCAAGATGCTATCAATAGTGCATCAAGCCCCAGATTAAACCAGGTTAATTGTACGCCAAGATGCTATCAATGATGCATCAAGCCCCTGACTAAACCATGTTGATTGTAAGCCAAGATGCTAGCAATGATGCATCTATGAGATGGTAAAAAGTCTGACATACAAAGAGAACATGTGGCTTTGAGAAATAGGATAAGAAGTTAGTAGTTCACGAAATAACTAAATGAAAATACTAGCAAGGCATCCTTCGAAGATGCTATTCAAATCAGCTTAGTTGGCAATAAACTCAATAATTTAAAGCAAGGTAAGAAAGTATTTACCTTCTTTGGCAAACTTGGTTTAGGGGGTGTCTTGAGGTCTGGCTTTGAAGATAACGGAAACGAGGGCTTCTCTTTTCCGGCTTGTAACCTTTCCTTTAAAGACTCAGACGATTTGTGTGGAATAGAGCCAGTTCTTATGACACCCATTTCCTTTTCAGGACTTGGTGACTCCATCGTCCTAAAGAAATTATTTTCAAGAAAATTCAATGATATGGAAAAATTAGCTGCTCATTTCGCTGAAATCGAATATCGATGGAGGGAATTACGCAAATTTTCATGTAAAAGAGTAAATTAGAGAATTTCAGTTATGCTCAGGGCGATGAAGAGCAGCAAAACTGTGTCTTTTATGTACTAAGTAGTGATACATTCCTCTATTTTTGACTAAAGCCCTGACCAAAAGCAACGAATATTTCAACGAACAATGTTCAATATTCACTTCAAACGTTCGATGAAATTTTCGTTGCGTTTGGCCGCTCTGGCTAAACGTGACGAACATTGCAACGAACATTTTGCAATGAAAAGGCGCCAACGCAGAAGCAAGCAAATAAAGTATGCAGACTCGCATGACTTTGCTGGATTCATGGGAAAGATAGGAATGGAGTATGGAAATGATGAGAATTGAGCATGGTAAATGATATCACTTATCGAAAATGACATTTCCGCGGACCAAATATGAAGTGCAGAGTTATTACACACTTGAAAGGAATAAACGTAAACACTTGCGCTCAGTTCCTAAAATCATCCCGCTAATGCCCTAAACTTGCTGCCCTATGCATTTGCTCGTGATTCTTTAAATTCAATCAGTTTTAGATTCATTCAAATTAAAAAATCTACGAAGAACTAAGCAAATTTTGGTCGGAAAGTTTCAAATATACGCTTGCGTGCACTGGAAAATTTCATCTGTTCGTTGAAATGTTCACCAGAGTGGCCAAACGCGACGAACATATGCAGAACATGAAAAAGTTCGAGAAATGTTTTGACCTTCATCAAACAATTGTCGAACAGCGCCGAACATTGTCCAACATGACACTGAACATCGAAAAGGGTCGTCAAACGCGACGAACATTTGCAGAACATGCAGTTTAATATTGTTCATTGAACTTTTCGTCGCGTTTGGCCAGGGCTGAAGTGTAATAAACCCCTCAATAATTCAGTTGTTTGACACAATTGATGAAAATTTCCATTTTGGCAAAACGATTAATATAGGAGAAAGGATACACATGATTAACATTGGACTAAGTAGTAATAAACGATACATTATGGATATCAACATAAGTCAAACATTTTCTTACTGCATCGACTTTGGTCTTGGTTTTGGCGATACCTTCAAGGAATCCTTTTCCGGTTTGGCAGGCTTTTCCACTTCTTTAACGACATTTACTTTCTCTTCGTGTATCAACTCACTTTCCTGAAGATGTGCTAAGCCGGATGCTTTGGTAGGGGGTCTTCTGCCTTTAGGTTTTGCCCTCCCTTTGTTCAAATGTACCAGTTCTTTAATATTGGCTTGATCTATCGAATTACAAGGGTAGATTTATATCTCTTCAACGTGAATTTATCAAAAATGAAGAACCCCTTACAGACTTCATATCTTCCTCAAAAAGTTCAATTATATCAATACAGTAAACATAATACAAAGTCGTCAAAATGATATCTTAATCCAAAAGATAAAACATGTACCAATGAGGCAATTAAAAACCATGGACGTAAACTAAACTATGAGCCATAAGACCCCTTCTGGGAAGGAACAATTGTCCCAAAACAGTAAACACTATAAAGCTCTTCTTTTCATACAGAATCCATCATCATAAAAACGGAGATCTTTTTGAGGCTTCTTTGTAATAACTAGCTATAGATATAGAATATTGATAAGACAGATGAACCAAACTATTGATAGAGGTATGAAACATAATTCTAAGTAAGCTCACCAAAGCTGCTTAATGATATATCACTCAATGGCCTTGGCTTCCGATCATTTCCTTCATCCAATTTCGGTGGCTGCTTCACCGAAACACTACCAGCCCTTTTCACATCGTCCCCAGTTGGACTTAACTTCTTACTTAATTCCATACCACTAGTCTTATCTGAATCAACTTTATCGGATGCATCTGGAGTCTGCGCCTTTTCGAGCGTTTCTGGCTTACCCATTTCCCCAGTTAATTCTTTTTTCTCTCCTGACTTCTCTACTTCTACTTCTGATTTTTCCACTTTCATTTTGCTTGAATTCTCAACATGCGAAGCAGCTTCAGATTCACTCTTTACATCTTTCTCCTTTTTGGTATCAGCCGAAGCAGTTTTTTCATTTTGAGCATCCGCCACTGATACTGTTTCAGTTGCATCTTTCAGCTGCTGAGGATTTTCCTTCGGTATCTCATCAACAACCAGACCTTCATCAATAGATATTTCTACAGCAATTTCTTTGAAATCTTTTTCCCGCCTAAAAGTTGGTCTTCGAGTAACTGATATGCCTTTGACGGTTCCCTTGCCATCTTCAGAAATGATTTGCGTACTTATCCTATTTTTTGCCTTTTGGGCTGCCTGGAATTTAAACAATAGCTAATGAATGAAATGCTAGTAAGATAGGAAATTCACATGCCCTGCGTTAAATGAGATACTAGCAGTGATCACATGACCATTACGTAATCGAGAATGTGATTGGTCAATTCGATCTGGTGGGCAAAACAAATCACTCCCAAATATGATCATGCTTGCAACTTTTGCAGTTTGTGGACATAGAGCAAATAAAGGTGTGTACAAGATTTCAATTAAATGTTTGAGTATTTGTAGGAAAATACCCTTACCAATAAAAACACAAGAATGTACTGTTGGCACTTCACTATGTGAAGTAATTAATGATTTGTCAAATTGAAAATTCGTCAAGTATGGTACAAGATTGTTATTGGACAACAGCCCTACACAATTTTTTATTATAACCTTGATTCTCAGACATCTTGTATTACTGCAGATTTTGTTTTGCCCACCAGTAGGGATTGACCAATCACATTCGACATTACATAATGGTCACTGCTTGTATCTCATTCACCGGGTTTTAAATCCTCTTTGAGTTTAATTCACTCAAGACATTCAGTAGACAATACAAACAGCCGTCTAGAGGAGGTATGAGGCCAATTGCCTCAGGACCTAAAGGTAGACGGGATTCAATCCACAGGACTTCTAGGTCTAGGAGGTTTTGTACGGTAATACCAGAAAAAATATTCCAGGATTGATACCCAGGCCTTTTCCTTTTATTTTTCTGCTCGCAGGACACACGTCATCCCTGTCTTTTGCCGCAGAAACTGTGTGCATGTTCTACTCTTTTGTTCTCTGCGCATGACATCTGTTTTGTTTTTATGCTCATATGGGACTAAAAAGAGAGGGGGATTCCTTTTGTCTGATTTCAAACGTGAGGGCTTACTAGCCAAAATACATGGCTTTAAACAGGGGTGGCCAAAGTACAGCCCACCGTCCTTCTGTTTATCGGCCCACATCAAAACCCCAATATATAGTTCAATATTACATATGCATGGACATTTATTACTTCTATGCTAACATTAAACAATTGCTAGCAATGATAAACCCAGAACACGGGACTACATCTGCCATTGAAAACAATGCCATTGAAAACAATGCCATTGAAAACAATGCTATTGATATGAAATACGTGAGTTAGTAATCCATACAGCCGTCAAATGTCAATATGATAGTTGCAGAATGTGGTCCGGCCCCTTGCCTACTTTTCCTGCATCTGGTCCTTAGCGAAAAAACTCTGGACACCCCTGGCTTTACATAACACATGGCATCATGAATTTCTGTGTAATAAATCACTACCATGAAATATCTGCCTACGGAAAACTGAAAATAAGAATTAGTTACAATTGACAAAACACCTGTAAATGACTGCCAAGAAAAATTGCCGTTGTTGGAAGGTTGTAGTTTTTCAAAAAATCTGAGAATAATTAAACTTATAATTCTAGAAAACTTACCAGGACACTTTCATCTTTTTCATCACCAGACGTCGTTGGTAGACTTCCTCCCTTTTTCGATGAACCATTGGCTTGCTTCTTGTCTTTGTACTCTCTTGAAAGCAGAGACTGCAAAAATTGGAAATAGATGAATTGAAATCTAAAAAATACCAAATGCTTTTAAAGGTCCCGTTGTAATATAATTGAAGAATAAGGCTACAGTGGAAACGAGACTTACTAGATTAACTTTCGACTGGGAAAGAGATTCCTGCATGATCTTTGTAAGGTACTCTCCAAAGGCAAACACAACATTCAGGGTCGCGTCACTAGAAGAGAAAATAATTGTGTTGTTGCCATTTGTAATGGACAGTAGATTCCATACAACGAGATGATAAAAAAAACTAACAGTTAAGATAAAACTACTAATATAACAATGGTTACCAATGTTCCTAGCATCCAATCATCGTCGTTTCTGACGAAACTTTGCAACTTAAGTAACACTTGAGTAATTGGAGGTAAAACTATGCCGCAAACGTCAACACATTGCAAATCTCATGTAAACAGCAATTATAACGATCACAATTATCATCATTAGCTGAAAGACCTAAATTAGCTGAAAAAGCTAGATAAAATAGTCCACTCAAAAAAAAGAAAACGACAACAGAAAAATCAACAACATCCATCTTCACCATGTGCCCCAATAACCAAACAAAATTAAGCTTCACCTTTCATCGTCATTTAGTAATTTACTATTATGAATATCATAAGCAAGTTTGACTGTATATACCTCACTTTATTTGAAATTAGTTTCACCATTTTTCTTGCAATCATTTCTTTTAATCCGAGACTATCAACTTTGCCTTTTTCAGAGATAAAACTTGCTAACATCTCTATTGCCTCCTGGTGGGAAATGTCGATTAGCAATCTCACGGGAACTGAATTCACCAAAAGAAGTTTGGAATTGCAGAAAATAAAAGGATTTTAACATAGATACTGAGCAACTGGTCTCGTTACTCCTTTCACATCCAGACCTCATATTAAAGGGGATTTTTCCTTCTTGTGTGTTGAAGCACTAAGATGAATCGTATTGAAGCGTATTGAAGCTGAAAATCATTGCGTTTCATGCAGAGATTCTAGTTTCAAAACAAGCGTCGCATTATTCATGACATGTATAGATACTATCTTTGATGACTAGAACAAATTTGGTTCGTAATTAACTAGTTAACATTATACACTGTAGTCGAAATATCTTGAAATTAAATTTGATGGGTACAAGAGCAAATCTTCAGAATCCCTTTGATCACCTCTATTACCATTGTTACACTAACTTCCCTATATACTCAATACAGCTTGGCCAATTACTAAACGGCATTCAAAAAGAGCATTTGCTATTCAAAATTTGTACACAAATACTCTTATCGTCACCTTCACTCAATACTTACATTGTTTTTTGCTATTGTTGGACATTGCTCCTTCAGGTGGTCAAGTGTTCCATCTACATTCGTCTACATAAATGGAATGATCAATAACTTAGCAGCTAACATACTCAAACAATGGAAGAAACTGCTATTATGACAAATATATTGCAATGAAACAGTGACGGCCTACAAATAACAGGATGGTAAAACATGTTTTACCCATCTAACTAGTGCCACGGCGATTTTTAGAGTCACATCCAGAAAAGTTTCACCCATAAGGCCTTTAACAGCACTATTGATAAACATCCTTGTAGTGCAGAAAATAAGGTGCTTGGAACTAAGTGTGGATATTGGAGATGTAATGACAAACGGCAAATCTATTGATTATTATGACGTTAAGAAAAGCAACTTCCAACACAGCATCAGGATACAAAATTAAGAAAAGTAGAAAACGATCAAAAAGCTCTTTGATCAGCAATTGTTAGAACTTCTAGCATTTTATTACGATCACGTTATTGTAATTGGCATTTCCCGATAGCAAACCATTTCATGGTAAAAATGGAAGAATCTTACACACAAAATACCTCAACTAGTCCATCTGCAAAGTCCGTCATCTCTTTCAGCAACTTATCTGCTCTTTCCTCGATCATTTTGGAAGGATCGTCAAATTCCATAAAACGTTTGAAGAGAACCTAAAAAATACATTTCAATTTCAATAGAAACCAATTTAGAGGGCTATTCAGTGCCTTGAAATCAGTCACTGCCAAGGAGCTTTTAAAATTAAGTCACACACTGCTCTTTTCTATCACGTAAACAAAAATGGATATAACCGGCCTGAAGATGAACAACCTGTTTCATTCTGTCTGCATCCTTTATAGATTCCTTGCCATTTTCAACTTCCATTGAAACAGTTTCATCATCATCAGCATCTTTTAGCTCGTCGATAACATCTTGCACTTCCACCAATAGACGGTCCGTGCTCTGTGAATAAGGATAAGAAATAATTTAAAAGTGCAAATAAAACTACATGGTACATTTCACTTCCTCTCTCTAACAGACCAAAAGAAAGTTAATCCCTAAATGTTTAGCAATGGATAAAGTACAATTACATACGTATCGACAAAGAATTCATAAGTAATCTCGAAATGATACAATTTTACCATCTGTTCCCTAATGAGTAAACAATCTTGTTAAGTCAATTTTAGTGCAACATAAATACTCGAACTGTCTCTCAATCCTAGGAAATCAGCCATAGTACAACGGAAATATTATCTTAAATTTAAGGCACAGAATGCAGCCAGTCTCCAAGAAGGAGCAATTCTCTGTGAGCGCTGTGCTAATTCTACTACATAGTATTCCTCAATTGCAGGGGGTCGGTAACCGTTATAAACCAGGGGGTCAAAATTGAATTTTGAAATGCATACGAGGGCCGCAACTCTAAATACAGTTTAATTTTATTATATACCAATTTTAACTAACTACTTATCAAATCAATAAAATACATTTATCGGGAAATGTACTCTAACTTTGAAGCAGAGCTGAATCCGTACACAAAACACAATTCCCTGGAATATCACCTCCAGTCTTATGCTTTTTCCTATAGATTTAACAGAGATTTTAGTCTTTTTATAATTGATTGTACGTTCTATCTAATTTTTAAGCTGTTTACCCGCTGATTTGACAAATACCGAGCGGGTAAACAATACCCTGCGGGTCGTGGGTTGCCCACCCCTGCTCTATTGCATAAAATTGCCAAGAGACTACAGTCTTTATATAATGACAAAGAAGGCTCTATGACCATAACATAAATAAGAAACATGAAGTATAACAATATTACACCATAAGCCTTCGTGCATATCTCAAATCTCACGAAAATCATACAAAGTACAAATACTTCTAGCAAAAACTCTCGCGACTTAATCCTACATTTGAGTTGAAGACAAAAGCTCTATAAAAAAGCGACAAACCTCGAGATCGAGTGAGCTCAATAAAATGTTTTGTTTAAGTTTCATTGAATGATCAGCTTCAACAATACCCATGGACTGGTTTCGTAGTAAAAGTTCATCAATCTATATACAAAGAATATGTTTTACAAGAACTGACAAATGAACCAATTGGTTTGAAAATATCAGAACATTTTATGCAAAGAAATTGGCAATTGAATACTCTAGCAAAAATCTTCTACAGGACAGCCTGAAGAGTAAAATAATTACGTTTTATAAATGACAATATGGTATAATCGAAAGATATACAAACAAATACTGTTAATCCTCGAATCAGCGCCCACCCATAAAAAACCATTTTTGCAAATAGGTTCCCGTCGAACAAGCTCTCATGGGGCCTTTTTCAAGAGAAGCATAATTGAAGAATTATATCTCATTTTAAGAAAGCCCCAACAGGATAATAATAGCTATACAGTGTTACTTCCTCTGAGTGGAGATAAAAAAGCAAAAAGGACCGCGACTTGCATGATGATAATGAAGAAATCATTACTAGCTAATAAATTTTGTTTGCGAAATGGTCTTATGTTAATTTTTTGAGCTTAGTTAATTGAAAAAATTATGTCGCTTTTTATGCCAACCTTTGAGGAAAATGTCAAACTTTGAAATAAGACTTCCCCTTGCATAAGCCCTCATCCAAAAGGCCATTTTGCAACTAAGCCCCCGGCTTGTGCTTGTTTAATGATTTATGCTAGCGTGAAATATATAATATTACAGCTTCTAATTTCTATTTCAGGTACGCAAACTAGAACAGCTCCATAGATTAAATAGCAGGGTCATAAGTGAGATTTTTGATACCTCCATTCAAAACAAAAACAGCTCTTTTGATAACAAAATCAGAAAGTTACCTTTTCAAAACACTTTTTGACAGCCTCTCCATTACTTTTCATTAAAGGGTAAATGTCAGAAAAGGGGACTGGGAGCAGTTGCAACGAATAATTCCTGAGGAAAAACAAATAAAATGTATTATAAAAAGATATGATAACCTGCTACTTCTATATCCGTAAAAAATGCAAAGCATTGTACATAACAGTGGAAGCAACCTTTATCATTGGGAGCTTGGAGCATGAAGTAGAAAACACGATAAGGCCTTATACAAAAATTGGACCACCTCAAGACAAAGGCCCCATACAATTACTTTTACGTAAAGCAAGACAACTGGGTGAGAAACAGCGAGACAACTGGGTGAGAAACAGTGAGACAACTGGGTGAGAAACAGCAAGACAACTGGGTGAGAAACAGCAAGGCAACTGGGTGAGAAACAGCGAGGCAACTGGGTGAGAAACAGCAAGACAACTGGGTAAGAAACAGCAAGACAACTGGGTGAGAAACAGCTTATTCCAACTTTACTATCACATATAGATATTTAAAGCAAGGCTCATTGGCTGAAAAAGGAAAGAAGGTAGCTAAAACAATTCAAAATATTTCTTTTCAACATAATAATGTCTTTGAAAAGACAAAACCTATCAATTTTTAGGCAAAGTTTTTTCTAAGAGAAACACATTGAAGGCTTGATGTTTTATGATTTTTCCAAGTGCATGAACCATAACAAGCTCCAATTGCTGAATCTTCGGCAATAGAGATATTGTGCAGATGTAAGCTTTCTATCCTAATAATCACCCTAACTACACGTGGCATAATTAGGCCTAAACTAAATACGATAGGTTAAGATAAATTATCATACTTAATGCAAACACTACAAGAGGGGCAAAATAATTCACCTTCGCACCACTGAAAAAGAAAGCCCAGACTTAGAATTTGCAAATGAAAGTTAGGTAGAAAAATTGAATCCTATAGAAAAGGATGCAAAACATCTTATAATCCACAAAGTTGTTGTCGATTAATAATTAAAATGGATGTAAAGAAATTTAGGCAGCCATGATTACTCATTTTCAGGAATAAATTTATCCAAATTCTATACAATAGTACTTCTGGGTACTGCAAATCTACAAGCAGCTAGTATTTTCTTACTAAAACGACGGTTTGGACAAAAGTTGACGTAAATTAGCCTTGCTGGTAAGAGCATCACAACGGAAAAACTGTACTGCTTATAGGCATCAAACTCGACAACAAGCGCCAATTAGATCCGATATTTCAGACATGCGCAAAAGGGTCTCTTTTCATTTGAATGTACGAAAAAGACACTGGCTTTGAAGAATGGAAAACACATGTTCAAAGTTCTGCATATTCTTATTTAGATTACTTCCCTATTAGATTATTCAGATCGCTAGAAAAGGCTGAACGCATGCAAGAGGAAGCAGTAGGATTCCTATTCAATGATGACATATCTATTTACGAATACTGAATGCCCGTTCTTTTATATAAGAGAAAAGTTTACAAGAAAATGAGGCTCAAATGGCCAAAATCTTTAAAAAATCACAAAGCTCATTTTCCAAAATCAAGTTTTTTTGTTGGCCAAAAATCGATATTACATCATTATTACATTCAAAATGTTATCAAATTCGATGATACACGACAAACAAAAAATGTGTAACCCATTTTAGCCAGTTTGTTTCAGTTAAAAAAATTTTAAGAAAATCTCAGGCTCAGGCAAAATGATAGTTTTCTTATAAAAAAGCATGTAGTCAGCCAAAAATTACATGCATACTTCTCGTTTGTCTTTTTGCATTGAAATCTACACAACTATGAAGGAACTAAACCTCATTCCTAAGAAAGATATATAATTCAAAATTATCTGGCAACGCGCATCGCTCCCCACGGAAATCCAGATAATCAGTTGGATCATAAAGTGAGTCTACGAATTTTGGTATCAATAGCCCAGGAGTGTTAAGGCTTCAAATATAAAATGGACTCCCAAATGACATGAAACCTGCTCAAAATAGAAAAGCTGTCATGATGTGGATAAAGCAATGGAAGGGGGCACAATGCAGCTGCAATGTTTGTACATTTCAAAATAGCTCTTATAAACATATTGATCAAAGATGTTTAATACATCTGCTTGCATGAAAACAGCTACTATAATTCATATTTTCATCTTTGCATAATTTTTTCGTAAACAATTTGAATTTAATTAGCTTCTTCTGTTTGTGTAGCTGGATGCTAAATGTATTTAAAATTCTTCGAAAGAAACTAATATGAACACAGACAAAGAAACAAAGAAATAAACAGAAAAGTTAGAAACACACCGTTTCATGGACGCAGCAAGACTCTCGAATCCCTTTAATGTTATACCATTTCGATCAAGTGAAATTTTTCTAAAAATAAAACAGGAATAGTAAAACTAGAGTTACATCACTCCTTTGCAACAATAAAGCATCATTGATTTATTAAGAACCTTATATACTTGGCAACATAGTCCCAGCCCCAAGCAATGCTCTTACACTGAAACGCTATAATTAAACTTATCGAAGAATCAAATCCTGTTGATGATACTTTCAAATTCACGAAACTAGTGAATACGAGTGTATGACATTAAGCAATCAAAAAGTTGAGGATAACAAGAAGTAAACAACCATTGACAAACATACTGCTTAGAAAGAATGGTAAATCTACCTAGCAATAACTATATTCCTACCTTAACTTCGTGTTGATCTGCAGAGCTTTAGCAAACAATTTAGCTCCTTCATCGCCAATTAGATTCCCACTAAAGAATAAAGACACCAAGCTTAGCAAAAGGATCATACGGCTTAACTGAAACAAGATCTGCTACTGATGTCTTTACTTAACACTGTTTTACCATCTCTTTAGCCAAGAAAAGCCTAATTACAGCAGGGTAGATAACAAAACAATGTCATTGATATATTGAAAAATACGTGCAAATATCACACAGAAGATTGTGGTGAACAATAACTACCTTATGTCAACTTCCTCAAGTTTATCATTAGTGCCAAGAGAATCAATAATGACGCAGGCATCTTGCTTGAGCCGATTGTCAGCAACAGAAAGAGTCCGCAATGGCTATTTTAGATGATACAGGATTAATTCACTTGAAATCAAGCACACAGTGCACAACACCTCAAAGCAAGTGTCTACAATATCGCACCACTCCAATTGAAATGAAACAAAGAAAGAGATCCTACTGAGCAAAAAGTAAACAAAGATAACAAATCAGCACTTAGCGTTGCTGAATTATAATTAAGCTGTGCTAAGTGATAATTTTCAAGTAATAGACAGGCGAACCAAAAATTTGTATTGTTTTAATGATGCAAAAAAGCTGCGTTCACAAATTCGCTGATACCTATGGTACTTCAACAGTCTACTGGTAAGGTTGAGGAAAAACGGCCCACTTACCAATGATTCAACAAGAACCATCTCAACAATACTCTCAAGAATTGCAGGTACATTGACACTTCTGCAGAAGCGATATAACAAACAAAGTTACAATTCAACACATACCAGGAAAAACTACAGCAATTGCAAAAGCAAATATCAAAATAATGCAGAAGAAATTGTCATTAAGGTAAAGACAGATGGAAAAATACGAATTATAACCAATTGGCACAATATCTAGCTTACAAATACTTCCTCCAAAATTTAACACTCACTTTGACTTTCCAATGTTTTGCGAAAGATCCAAGATTTGCAATGACTTGTTTTTCTGCATACTGTGACAAATGCTGACGATATCCATATCCAAGCCTGTGTGGATATTGAATTGAATTAATTTCACTAAAAACGTTTAAAAGAATGACGTACAATATACCAAAAACTATAGCAATACAATTGCATAAAGTTAACTGTATACATTCATCTACAAGCCCATAAAATTTTGAATAGCACATCCAGAATCTAAGTTCTAGCTCATCATGCACTTTCTACACAGTTCCGTATTTTCATAAGAGTAGTGGAGTTTTGGCTTGCTAGTGCTATTGGAAACACACGATCAATAAACATTACTATTAACTACAAATTATTACGTCAAGAGCTCATCTCTGATAAAATGTAAATATTCAAACGATGGTACACGATTCATCACTATTTCTGTTTATTTTTCCCCATATCCCCATCTTAAGGCTTAGAGCATGGGTGTCAAACTCTGGCCCGCGGGCCAAATTTGGCCCGCCGTGTAATTTCATTTGGCCCTTGAGGCAATATCAAATTAACATTAGAGCTGGCCCGCCGGTATTATAAAGCGGTGGAGCTGCTTTAACGCCGCATTCACCGCTAATACTATAAATCCAATAATGCTCTGCTGTTGTTTTGGCGCACCCGCAACGCCC
>WIPJ01004641.1:88383-102074 GCA_018155075.1 Cassiopea andromeda | reverse complement strand
AGTAAACGCTGCTTGTTCCATATTCATGCACTTTCTTTTGCTACTTTAAAGCTTGAACGTTTGATTGATTTTGTTATTGTTATTTTATTCTCAAATTTAGTACTATCCTGTGAAAGAGTTTATATTAAATACCTCAGAATTTTACCTCGATTTTGTCAAGTTTTATAAGTCTTGCTTGTTCAGTATTCATTGCAAAATTGGTTTGCGTACCTATTAAAAAGATACTTTGTTCAACCTTGGCCCGCGGCTTCAGTTCAGTTTTAAATTTTGGCCCACTCTATATTTGAGCTTGACACCCCTGGCTTAGAGGGTGCCTCTAAGAGGACTTCGGCTGGATCACTTAAGACCAGATGCCCTTTCTAACGTCACCAATGGCTTGTTGTGGGCATCGAACCCGGGTCAAGGCTCGTTTGAGCCGAATGCACTAGTGCTAGGCGATGGCTGCCATTGCAACAAAACTTCACATAACCGTTGCATCTTCAAATTACTTTTGAATTCGTGAGAGAATTGCTTCGCTTACTGTTATCTCGTAAGTCCAGATGAATGACATTTCCCAAACCAGCAACACAGCTACAAATTTCAGCAGCACCCGCCGAACGTAACTAGAACACAAAATGTAGTTGCATGGCATGATATTGTCAAAAAGCAAAAAAAGATTTCAAAATAAAGCCTGCGATAAGTGACAACTCTGATGAGTTTATCAGCGGAGTTTATCAATTGCCTAAATAAAAAGTGACGTTTCTCCAGACGTAACAAGCCTGAAGCATGACAGAGCGTTGCTTGCACTTCAAAACAATCTTTACCCCCAATTCTATTTTTGAATTAATTCACCTATTTTGAGCAAGAAAACGATAGAGGGAATAAGATACTCTAACTGTGCATAAAATTGTCTGATACCCTACGGATAATTCACAAACCTAAAGAACTTGATACAGCTGTAACTAAGAAAGCCATTAATGGACGTCACTCGGTGATGATATTCGGTCAAAAAATAACAAGACATATCAGCGTAAATGATAGTCTAATCAACAGCTCTATAATGAACTGCAAAGAAAATGGAGTTTTTTCCTTGTGTAAATCGACCATCTTGTAAAAGTGGCTTTGGCTTAGAGCATACGAGGCACTGAATTGTAGAACTAAAGTTCCACTTCAGCAAGTATTTCTAGTAGGAAGAGTATCACTAAGAAAATCTACTTAAAAAGGTAATACACAATTTTTTTATAAGAAAGTTCTTTTGGTCCAGCACTGAATTTTTTCAGGCTTCCATTATCAATACTTTCTTAAGACTCTCTTCGCAAAAATATTTTGAGCTCTAATGTTTTGCGCATGCACATTAATAGAAAATGAAAAACATCAATGCACGCTTGAAATGATGATTAATCTTAGTAAAAAACAGAAGTCAAACTATTAGATGGTAGCCAACATCACATGCATGACATTTTGTGCACATATAAGTCGAACTTTACATATATTAACATTAAAAAACTTTCTTAAGTCTCAAAAATCCAGAACTGAACTTTCTTAACTTTTTGCGTAGCTGAGTACCACTTTTTTATAAACCACTTTCTTATAAAATACACAACTGATATGCCTTTCAGATCTTCCCTGTACCTTTGAGACAATTATTGAAGAGAAAAGATAGAGTGGCTAATTGCGAAGACAATTTGTTTATAAGGAGATTTTGTGTTCTGCTTTGAAAGATCTAAGGCTCAATAGTGCTGAGCACTTTATGAGCCTTTGCTGAGCTCTTCTACAGAAAGTAAATGCTGCATTATTGAGAATTTAAATTTGAAAATTTCTTCAGATCTCTAAGGCATTCCCAGACTTTTCTACACAGGGAAATTGAAAAATTCTACACATGGGTATATTCACTATTTTTGAAATGCCAGAAATCTTTTGATAATGACAGAGTTGATGTCCTTTTATAAATCAGAAAAAAAACTATATTTTCAGATTCCTGGATACCATTGCATAACGGAACAAAAGTCCTAAGTAGATTGGCCAAGTTCAACATAGGAGGCAGCTTCATTATTCATAAATAGCTTTGGCTGAAACTACAAAGAGTTGGTGGAAACTTTTCAATACCAAACATGGTGTTTTTATCAATCCTGAAGATCAACTTTGGCGTAAGAGTATCATAAAATGATCCTAAAAATTCAAATCATGAAGAAAATGTTAAGACTTACAATACGAAGCATACTCTGAAACTGCAAATAGCAATGCTATTGCAAAAGTACAGGACGGAATAGTCGAACAGCAGAGTTTGTTGGATGGTAGATCGGACACTTCCAATACTATATCATTGAACACTTCGTGGAATATAAGAAAATTTCGATATAATATCAATCCATTTTACTAAGTATTTATCAGTTGCTAAAAATTTATGACTACTACAATTATCATGTGAAAATAATAAAACAATTCTCAGAGAACACACCTCATTCCCAGCTAGCAACAAAGAAATGTCTTTAAGAACTTTATTTGAGATGAGACCAATGAGAATGGCCCTGAACAGAAAGATGAATCAACATTACAGTAAAAATTCTAGTTATATTTCACACTGAATGCATAAAAAATATTCATCTTTCTATTCTCCAGAGATATGACACATTTGTCACTCGAGTGCTCACTCCATAACTCGCTTGCTCACTCTATAAAAATCACAACACAAGCAATATCTTGAACAAAAATCATGAATGGTACACTGTCGAATGCAAAACGTTAACACGTTGATTCGCCTCATTGAAGCAAAAAAGTTGCATAAGAGAAAACCACTTACTTTAGAAACTCTGGAGAAATTTTCGTATTCGAAAAGTCGACGGATTGCAAGGCCATACTTGAACTGAAAAACTATCAATGAAAACAAACATTCATACTTAATTTTCATAATTAAGAATAATCTTAAGTTAACTAAATTCCTGATACATACTCTAAAATAAAAGGAACTAAGCTATGACTCCACCCCCTCCCAATTTTCCACAATTTTATCTAATATTATTCTGATGTCAAGAAAAAGGCCTGCCTTTTTCTTGACATCAGAAATGATTTTATATAGAGCCAACACCCTGGTTGGCAGGAATCATATTTTAACTGCAAAATAATGCTTTTCAACGAAATTGATGGCAATACGGTCTACATTTCAAGATGGTAGGAGCATACGGTACTGAATCATCATCAGTGGATATTTTGGCTAAAGGGTTCGAAATAAAGAGGAGAGAGGGCATGTGGGATAAAAGTGTGACGTGAGAAGTGTGAGTAAATTAGCAAAATTTAGTTCGGTGAAAAGTTTCAGTCCTATTGAATTTGATATGATATATATTTCAATGGAAGTTGACACAACAGATCTTGACACCTTAAAAATGAGCTTGCACAATACCTACAGCCAAATACCACGTGCTAAGTTTAGCCTACCTCTTACAAAGAGAGCCATTAGAGTCTAATAAATTTTTATACAGGTTATGCATTGTTTTAAGCAAATTCTTTTACCTAAAAAAGTCAAGCCCAACCTACAATCATATGCCTACGTAGGTACAAGCAGTGAAAGAATTAAAATTCGAAATCAAAATTCAAATCAAATGAAACATAAAACTTGCCTTGGTAACAGAGGGGCCAACCTGTAAGTCTTTCCCCTTCCTATAAGAAAATACGGTAGGTACTTAAAGAGTGTCTGAAAACAGAAGAACAAACACTTAAATGCCAACCAATGGCTGCTGTCACACAGTACTATCTTGTGCTAACGGCATAATTGCTCACTCAAAAATACTGTCGTCTATTAATGACTCATAGGCAATAAAGGATAGAGATATAGGCAGTGCTTAGAGTAGGCATTTCATACTAGAAACACTGGATTAGACAGCCTTGTTCATAAATAATTGAAATTTAATTCAGGGAGAGGCCGAATCACGACATCAAACGAAATTTAGCTAAGATGTTACTACAGTTACATTCTCATAGCGTAAAAAATTCTTGCCTTTGTAATTGTGGATTTCCTGATAAATTGAGTATTTTGAGATGTTGCAAGCATCCTCTAGCCAGTGCACCAAACACCTAAAAAATAATACACAGGCCCAGCATGAAGTAACACTACGAATAGCAAAACATATAACGAACGTAAAATATTATGAAGAACCTATGCAAATATTATGAAGAACTAAATCATAAAATTTAAAATGCATCTTAGAGGTATCAACAGTAATACTCCCCCAAAGTGTCATAGTTCGTACAAAATCAAAGATATTGCAGCCAAATTAACTGCAAACTTTGAGTAAATTTACATACCACAAAAGGCCCATAATGCGATTGTGCCTGACTATTCTATATAAATTTGCAAGTTTTGGAGGATCAAAGCTGTAATTACAATGTGTCACCATCTAAACACATATCTTATTGCTTTCAGTAACATGAAACCAAAGCAGAAAAACAATAGACGCATTTTAACAAAAAATCATACTTACCAGGTCAAAAGAGCATTCAGTATTTGATAAATTAAGTTCTTGAATGACATTTGCGTTTGCTAGTAATTCACAGACTGCCTGAAAAATAAAGACAGTTTGCTGCCATAACAGACGAATAATCCACTTAGACAAAGCAATTGCAAATTCAACTCTCTTTTTCATCTTAATCCTTACCAAACGGAATTATGCTGAAAAGACATAAGGAAAAGATCGTTAAAAACGTCCTACTACGTATCAGTACTACCTAATTTCACATTTTCTATTAACAGAAATATTATACAAGGAAGCTTCCAGATATCAGTATTATCTTGATTCCTCTACATAGTCTACTAAGACAAATAGGAAGCTACTAGAACTTGCAAAAATAGCCTGAACATGAGTAAAGGGAGAACAACTATAAAACTGTAAGGTGCATCGCGGTTCTCAAAACTAAATTTTATACTAAGTTGTTCTGGGACTAAGCACCAACTGGTCCTGAAGGCAACTCTACTTGTCCTAGACTGAGAACCAAACTAGGTCAATTTTCTCCCTGTTTTCAAAATAGCGATTGTAAAGTGGATGTCATACACGCAAAAAACGTGATTGAAGGAACAATTTTACAATATTACGTGCGCATTTAAGAAATGTGAAACCAATGTTCACTCCACTCCTCCATGAAAACGAATAACTCGTTTTAACTCGTTATTTGGCAAATTCTACTCGATCTAGACGAGTAAACGAACGTTAGTTTCGAGCACTGAGCATCGTGAGCCAAACGTGTCCAAGGAATTGCAGATATTAATGATGCAAGAATGAATGAACAAATGAACAATACGAATATATAGTCAAACTTGAGAAAAGTATGTAGAGTTGCAATCGTCACCCAAACCAAAGCCACTCGTAACTAAACAGTATTTTTGGTAAAAATAATGAAGTAACCGAATTATAACTAAAGCTAACATGGTTTGGACATCAAATAATGCACATTGAACTATCTGCTTTGGTACAGGGCACGCAACTCCTCAAAGCGAATGTTCAGCTCAAAGCAATAGTGACATCATTCCATAGTGGGTAAATATTTCATGTAATCAAATAGTGGAGACAACAATGGCGAACTAAATCGGGTTCATTACTCAAATAGTACTCACCAATTGACTATAGACTGCTAATAGAGACAAATCGAATATGGAAAAATATTCATTTGCGCAAGACAAACAAGAAAACTCTCAAATTACAATAAAGACCTGAGACCCAAGGAAAGTTTTAAGCCCCGTGCATGCCAAAATCGATCAAGACAAATCAATAAAAATCTCCTTACGTTACTGGTTTTATGTACTACGAAGAAGAAACTGTGTTTCAACTGATTGCTAACAACTAACATTTGCAGAATATGAGATATTCGCAAAAGCTGAGTAGACTGATTGACTAACAAAACGAAAGGAATGCACAGGTCTAGTAATATTGAAAAATAACTGTCATCCTACTCGCGACAGTAATATTGGACAATACTCAGTTCTGACTCACCGAGGCTCCATCTACTTTCAAGGGATTCGACGAAACGTTCAAACTAAGCATAAAACAAACATATATCAGAAAGGAAGTATAGTTTGTAGAGTAAGAAGAGAGTAACAATAGAGCAACGCAATAGAGTAAGAGAAATGAAACAATTTATGCAAATATACAAATATAGTTACAACTATGGTAATACTAACCTTGTGAGCGAAGACGGCATATAGCTATTACTTTTAAGTGCAGAGCAGATTGATGAAATACCTACAATGCCAAAATGGTATACAGTAAGATATTTTTCCAATGACAAACATAATATCATCATTGCTCAAAGTCTTTCACTTTGGTTCTCAATAAAATTATCAAGGATTATTCAGAAAATAGTAAGACCACTACCATGCAATAGTCAACTTTCTTCTGCTTAACAATAATGAAGAGAGAAATAATATTTGCGTCGAGAAAACGAAGCAAAGAGAAGAAACTGATTCTACAACTTTCTGTCCCTACTTGGAAAATTCTAACCCAAAAATGAACTTCTGAAAACACTTCAAAAGGAATCCTTGAGAACCTGTTCAGATGAAAATAAATTCATGTTCACAACGGACTTTGTCCCAATCCGATGTCGAAGTTTTAACTGCTTACACAATATCGGATTCAGTTCCAGGCTCAGTCCAAACGGCTCCGCTAAGCTTCAAAGAAAGACTTTTCATAGCAACGATCACAGTTTGCATTTTGTTTGAATACTGTAACTTCTGAAGAAAATGTTATCTGCAGGTCAAAGAGAGGTTCTAGTATGATGGTTCATCGGATTTACCCGTTCACACGGGCACGAGCCGCATGAACAGATTTTTAATCGGGAACAAAAAGTAATCCGTCGTAAAGTGAATCCGTTAAAGTATGACAGAACCTGATACCCTCTATCGATTGCCTTTTATCTAACAACAGACTTAAGCCATGGCACATCAACTGATTTTCCCTTAAAGTACAAACAGATCAGTGCTTCCACTTTCAAAATTTACTTTTTTGAGGAAACTTTGCTTACCACAAAAGGAAGAAAAATGGAATTGAAATTTTCAAAGAAAAATCAAAGAAATTCTCTGATTTCGAAAGAATTTTCAGGAAATTCACTATTCACTTCCACTAGGTTGGCAACCAAAATTTTACTTCATGTTCGGCGCTTTCTGGATATTTTGTTAACGTCCAAAGTTGCAATTGATATTGGTGTATAGGAAGAGGAAAAGGGCCCGCACGTGGCGGTTTCAATTTCTTACTTGATCACATCTATACTAAACAATCATATGTTGTTGCTGTTGCTCCAATGTCTCTCACAAGGTTGACACTTTGTAAGATAGCCCAAAACCACCTGAGCTTTTTGACATCTAGATTTTAGATTTGCGTATGCTATCCAGTACATACCCGTAACGAGAGTGAGTTGTGGTATGACGTCAAAAAGTTAAGATGGTTTTCAGTTATCCTAAAAAGTGTCTCAAAGTCCTACCCTCTCTCAAAGTAACTTCGGTAAGCTGGATGAGTAGAACTTTTGGATTACACAGCAATTATCTTTGAGAGGAAAGACAAAAGGTTGACTTGCATTCTTTGAATGAGTAAAACTTAAAACAGGTTCAAAGAAACATCAAGGAAAACACTTTATCTTGACAAGGAAATTTTGCTGAAGACAAGAAAATTTTCGGGAAATCCAACCAGGCAAAAGTAGAAGCACTGAAACAGATCTACCGATGACGTTTCAAAAACTCCCCCTTAAATCATCCTCCAAGTCAAAACGGAACTTATCAAATTAGCTGTTCACTCAATTTGACGCAATCTTCCTATAAACCTAGATAAACGAATAGAAAATATTAAGAACCTTTTCCAGTGATGTTGACATCCT
Organism: Cassiopea andromeda; assembly: GCA_018155075.1. NCBI lineage: Eukaryota > Metazoa > Cnidaria > Scyphozoa > Rhizostomeae > Cassiopeidae > Cassiopea > Cassiopea andromeda. The sequence goes on along the minus strand of WIPJ01004641.1, from coordinate 94,244 downwards.
TGATAAGCAATGACTCAAGACCATGAGGAAGGCTTGATAAAACATTAGATAAAGATGGCACCCCTGGAAAGGAAAGCATGGTCTAGTGATCTACACATTAGACTGAAATTATGTCAAGAAAATCTACTGAAGTATGAAAATTGCAAAAACGACTGAGTAGACATTTGCATATCTATGTCAAGTTTGAAATTTAACATCACAAAACTTAAAGTTTAACATACCTCTATCATCTATGGCATTCTTTCCAAAATTTAGCTTTTTCAAGGCAGTTTTTGCATTGGAAGCAACAGCTTGGGCGATCTTTTGAATGTTCTCTCTAATGAATAAAGCAACGACATATTATAAGAAATGGATTTCTAATAATTAAGTCCACAGTAGGGCACCGAGAAAGAGCCTAAAAATGGTTTGAGATAAGGACAAGGAAAAAATGTACTGTGCTATTACCAAGTTCAACGTCACACACCAAATGTGAAAATTTCCCCAATTTCGCTGAAACTATTTATTTCAAATTCAATAAAATGAAAGCGTGATGAAAACCTAACCTTAATATACATTTCTACTGTGCTTTCAAACACAAGAACCTCTACAAAAGATTAGAACACAAGCAAAAATGCATCAAGGAGAATTTGGACGAAGAAAAAGAAAAAGCCTAGAAAAATTGGGAACTTAAGAGCAAAACATACTTGCTAAGTCTGCATTCATAAAAATCAAGTTCCTCTATTGAACAGTTAGATTTTAGGACTTTTGCAATAATATCTACAAGTTCATGACTCTGAAAGAAAAAACAAAGAATAAATAAAAAAGGAATAGCAAATATGAAAACATTCAGGAACAACCATACACCACACATACACACGCACACGCACACGTACACGCACACGCACACACACACGCACACACACACACATACATAAATACATACATAAATACAGTTCAATGGTTATACGTTAGCTATTCGCTTCTTAAACTCGCAGAAAAGTGAATAAAAGGTAACAAACGACAGAACATTAATCTGTCCTTCAAAATGGCGTTGTTCGAATCAAATTCACAATTTTCAGCTAATACTATGTAACATTAGATTCTGAAAATTATATCTAATTAGAAAGCTTAGGTAACAAGCTTGAAAGATCACGGCAGTCCTACAATTATCAATCTTAGTTTTAAGAATTAAATGAGTCCCTTAGCATGCTGTGAAGAAAATGACTTTTTAAAGAGTAGTTGAAGTCAATTTTCCTAAAGGAATGATGTTCAATGCATTGTTTTCAAATGTAGTGTTATCAAATGCAATATTGCTGAATACAATATTATTTAATACAATTTTATTGAATGCAATATTGTTCAAAGCAATGTTGTCGAATGTCATGGTACTGAATGCAATGTTGTTGAATGTACTAAAGAAAATCATTTTCATAACGGTGATGCACAATATGAGAGATAGTGCACTAATTTTGTGGCAAAACATCCTACCTTACTTTCCAACCAGTTTAATTCTCAGCATGCATATGTGAAACACCCTTGCTAAAGCTGGAATTCTTTAGCATTGAGTGATCGAATTATCTAATCCACGATTATCACTTCTTCATACAATTTGATAATATTAGACCACTTCACCATTCAAATAAACGCCTCTTTTATAAGAAACAACCTTTCTGCCTTCAGTCTGGATGTTTCTTAAGATTTCGTCACATCCAGCCTTAAATGTTTCTTTACTGTGTCTTAGATCCTTTAGACTTCCAATAACAACAACAAAAATAAGATCTTCAGATTTTGTAAGGCATGAAATTGATGCTTTTTCTATTCTGTTTCGGCTTTAATAAACAGTTTTCATTTAAAAACAGGTTTTCACGTTATTGCTTGACCTGTCTCTATCTCTTAAATGTTTCCTAATTTTTGCCTGATTTCAGCCTCATATTTCTTAAAGTCATGTTTCTTATAAAAAACATGTAACTAACATTTGTAAAAAATAATATAAAATGGATTGGCAATTCAAGAGGAAGTCATTAGTTGGTATGTATCAATCACTTATATTATGCGACTTACCAGTTTATACGATCGACAAGAGAAACTTCTAAACCAGGTATTGAATTCAAAAGTTGTAATTATTGGAATCAGCTCTCTGAAAAAGTTGAACTTTACTTAGCATATTGATTACAAAGATACAACTAGCAAAGAGTTAGAATCCTTCCCCGCAAGTGGCACATAGGGTGGCACCTAGAGCCGATCCTTAGGGACAAAGGTACGTAGATTCTACAGGTTATTGCAATTCAAATGGGATTTTTTCTGTCAAATTTTAGGAAGGGCGCTTGTCAACCTAGAAATATAAAGATCAAGTTTCTCGGGCCAGTTTGCTTAAATTGGATGCTCGTCATAGAGCTTTCTAAACAAGATGATCAAAATATATTTAAACACGATGCTTAAATCTATTTAAAAACAGGGTGTTTAATAAAGAATGTCCGGTTCGCTTTTTCCAAGAAAGATCACTCTGTGAACGAATAGTAACTTTGACAAGGAAGTAAATCTTGCACTTACTTTCCTTCTAGATGATCAAAATCTGATAAGCTGAAATCCTTGCAATCATGACTTCCATAGATTTTGTCAATATCCTGTTTACAACAATTAAGTGGAAAGTAGAAATAGGATAATATACATAAATGACAAGAAATTTCATGTTTCAGCAATTATAACACCCTTTAAATTTCCTGCAACAGCTTGAAACTTTACAAGATGTCGACCTCCATTTCCCAAGAGATGCTTTAATTCCTTCAATTTACAAAATATGCTTTACAAATATTAAACATATCAAATTTTGCATGTTTGACTTAGAGAAAGGCTTCGAGGTCCTTGTCTTTGGGGGAACAAAACACTACATTGAAATCTTCTGTTCTCGAATCCCATTGAAATTACTTTGGCTTGATCAAAGAACTTCCGTGTGTACCAACATCAGCTAGGGTTTCGTCAAATCTGTCTTACTTAAGTGAATATCATAACTTGAATTCTCGATTACTATTTTATTAGCTAAAGCCTTAAAAACTATGGGAGTAAAGACAGTCGTGAGAGTACAAAGGAAAGTGAGGATTATTCCAGCCTATAAATTCAAGAACACAGCACCCAGGTTTTTCAGCTCAATGAGTGTCAATTCAGCCATTGAAAAGAAACTTAGCAGAAGTATTCATCATAATAAATCAATTCCTACATGCAAACACGTTCCCACAAAAAAACACGGCAAGACAACAAGTGCTCGTGTTTCACTATAATACAAAGGTTCTGAAATTGCGTAAAACAGTGTTTATCTACTAGCCACAATGATATGGAAACAAGTACAAGAAAAATTTTCGCTGTGTATAGCATGAAAATCATTTGAAACTTTAATAAAAGCCGGTTACTTACCCAAATGACTTCGGCCATTGGAGCTACTCCATGCAGGTCGCAGACGGACGAATATGAAAGTGAAAATCCACCTGAAATTAAAACCATCCAACAATTTCTCTATTGTTCAATGATACAAAAGAACACTCACGGAACATCACATTTGCATGGCAACATTCAGCTCCACAAAACTCATTGTAATGATATATATATTTCAAATTACATCCTTTTTCCAGATCAATCGACCTGCATTGTAAAATATTCTTCCGTTTTTGAGAGCTCTGTTAAGTATCAGTTTCTGGGAATAGGAAATCATATTTGGTAGCAAAGTTGAGTTCCCACATGATATATGGATGCAGAATTCAGTAAAATCTTGTCTAACAATGTAGGTAATCTCTACAGAGGAAGCCATAATTGATGGAAGGAGCAATGCTTCACTTACTCTTATGTACACCAAATACATAACTCCATTTTCATGGCATTCAATAACTATTTCAACTATTTGATTGACAAAGGCTTGCTGCATTTCTACACATCTGAACACATAACAAAAGAACCAGACAAACTGAAATTGCATACCCCTCCTCAAGTAAAATGTAATCTTTAAAGCAAATGTTCATATGTTCCGCTTCGGGAAATCGAAGGGTAAAACTAATTCGAAGGTAGGTTAGGTAAAAACAGGTTTAGCTTCAAACGAAAGAGAAGACAGACTATGAGAGTAAACTGTATGAAATTGCTAATGATCATACATTACACTTAGTACATATCCAATATCTGCAAAGTCTCATGTAGCATCAACGCCATGAAAGTGAGTGAATGGAGCAAAGGCTAGCTACTTCTCCTATGAAGGACTCACTTTAGACATGAAAACACCGCAAAGAACGAGGAAGTTATCAAACAAAAGAACAGTTAATTGATTTTTCAGCAACTTTTGAATGATACCACAATGGAAACTACTTGAAATAAAAGACTAAACCACTCATCCTTATCACAATCACAAAAATAGGAGGAATATGCGTCCATTTCACAAAGAAAAATTCGCGTCTGATTTCAATCAGGGCATTTATTTGGAGCAAGCTTTATCAAAAATGCCTATGAAGCTCAATGGGAGATTCGAGGGTTTTCGAGGTTTTCAGGGGTTTTGCTTTGAATTTTTACGCCATGCATTGCTTGTAAGGATCGTCTCAAATCCAACTATCAATTCCAATTTTAAAGGAAGTCGCCCACTGATTGTAGAGGGTGTCCGGTCTAAGGTCATCACAAAAAATTACACTGGATGAAAGAGAGTGTGGAATGTCAGCAAAGAGAGCGTCTACATCCAGCTACCACATGAAGTAGGTACTGAAGATGAAGCCAAAAATAACAACATATTATTTTACTCAGATTCAAAACAGTACTTCTTGGCAACAAAAAATGGGGCTTTTCATATGAGGCCAGATCCTCATCATATAAAGATGGTTTACCATTGTACCTTTTTGGCATGAATTGGCTTCAGCTTAGCCAAAACCTCCTCACAATGTAGGATTGTTCCTAGAAACTTTTTGTGGGTGTAGGCCAAACTTTTTGCAGAAGATATGAACGTAGCTCTAAGCTTTCCGTTATACTGCAGCACTTACTTTTTGTCTTGGCAAATAATGAATTTAATGTGGGCAAATAAATTTACCCACAGAAATGTAAGTCTCAGTGTCGAGAAAATCTCTGAGAAAGGGTGTCAATTTCATTTCAAACCTGGGACACTAGAAAGGTGGGACGTTAATGCTTTAGAAAATCAACTTTAAGGGATGATTACATGAGCAGGGGCCCTGTTAACCGAGTTATATGAATTAACGCGAGATCCCGTTGCCAATACAAAACACGTACTATTTTGGAAGTTCAAGTACATGATAACAGAACCAGCCCTTGTAGCTGAGATCCCACTATATCATAGAAGGGCTGGCCTAGTCAATAGGGGTGAATATTTGAAATAAGTCTCATGTAATCGCCAAGCAGGGCTGTAGATACTCAGAGATGAAGGAAGCCTACTCGAGGACAAACCCAATAAACTAACGACTAAAACCAGGCTGGAAGAAGAAATATGGATACAATGAAAGTTTTAAATGGAAATTGTTGAACGAAGTCTTGCCTCCCGGATTTTCTAGAAAGGGGTCTAATTATTCCTTGATTTCCGAGAACAAGGGGGTAAAATCTGAGAAGAAAATGAAAGTAAAAGGTCAGTTTTTTAGCATCTCCGACCCGGGTGCTTGCATCTAACAATGAGTTGGCCCGCCGGGCGCAAACGGTGATCATGTTGTTAAAGAGCACATGAAATGAAATTTTTTTCGCCTTGTATATCACAAACAGACACAAAAAAGACATATTTGATATTTATAAGTAAATATGATCCGCGAAAGTAATTTTAAATTAGTGTAAAAGCACGCGATTCTGCCCTTGCTGGTGGCTCTGCTAAAACGCGGCCAAATGCAAATGTGACGTCAGATTGTTTGTTGGTAAGACAG
>WIPJ01004641.1:75584-86077 GCA_018155075.1 Cassiopea andromeda | reverse complement strand
GATTCTTAACAAACAATCTGACGTCACATGCAAGAATAAAGCTCGGCCCAGTCTCCAATCGAAAGAGCCACCAAATAGTGCCAGTAACAAGTGAAAATTAACTATTTCCAATCATTTGCCGAAAATTTAACTATGAAATTCGTTATCAGCGTGTTCAAATTGCCCACCTCCGACATAATTTTTTTTCATTTCATGTGCTCTTTAAACAAACTAGCACTTGAGACACTTTACTGTGCAAATATGACATCGCGCGCACATAGTGAAATCATTTTTGGATGATAAACATGGTCTCGATTTGCGATGACCGAGATGCTGATTAACTACTTAATATCATGAGTGGCAGAAAAAGCCAGATCAAATTATATCAGCTGGCAAAAACAGGAAAAATTAAAGAGAAACAAAAAGAATAAGATTCTGCTATCTGAAAGCATTGCTAGGAATTGTAATCTTCATAATAAAATCAAAATGGAACAAAACGAACGACGTTCACTATCTAATCAGCTTACTTTCAGTTTGTTTCAGCGTCCTCTTAGAAGTATGGAATTCTCATTCGAAATCAAACAGAGAATAGAGTTACCGAGAAAGCAAAATGACTTTGGATCACAGAAAAGCTATAATAAAACTTTCTTTCTACAAACCAATAATAGGTTTCCAAGCAACAAAATGGAAAAGGGGAGCTGTCACTTTTAATACAGGGTAAAGCCCAAAGATTCTTCAGCCCCTGTACCCAACAATTGGAATGACATCTTCTTAAAATAACAACCGATCTAGGACTGGAAAAGTAACGAATTGTAGACAGAAATTTTCACTGCAAGGTTTCTATTGGTAAAGTAATTCGCAATGGTTGTCTTGACTACTATTCTAGAGTTTTGATGAGTGAAAAAAACGATGTATTTTCATTCAAAGAACTCTTAATGGATGTGTCTTCTCTTCAAACCAACGAACTACCAAAGGGCTCCTTGCAATGTATGAGGCCATTTCCTAGGAATGGCATTGGGTACACGTACGCCCAAAGGCCAAACAACTAGCGTGGATTGACATATACAAACTTACAAGAGAAACCAGCAAATCCTTTCAATTAGGCCACGAGAAAAGACCTCAGAATACAAACAAGGAGTGCAAAAATGATCAGGAAAGGATACTTGTTCCTTCAAGACTGCGGAAAAACACAAAAATCGTATGAAAGCCGGCTCAAGCTTTTCTGTCGACAGTACATTCCACAGCCTGAACCCAAAAACTAGGATGTAAATATCGATGCCCCCTGGTGGGTAAAGTTTTTTCTAACAAACTCAACATGTACAAACCACATGGTCCAATTTCAGAATCCGTTCCAGGGTTAGCTAATGCTGCTGCCAGATTTTGAATGTTGCTCAGTCTTTCAGTCGGCTCAATGTTCAGTTCAACGAGCTCACTACAAGGTAAACATCACATCTATGATGAAGTATATTTAACTTACCATAAAACAGTACTGTCAAAAAACGTTGCAGATACACGTTGCAGATACAAGTTGCAGATACGACACGTCTTTTTTATAAGAAACTAGGGTCGGCACCTAGTATTAAAAGTTCCTTTACTTGGCGCAACACTTTTGGCCTTCTAGTACTCAAGTTTCTTAATTAGTTTCTTGTTTTCAAGACTGAAACTCAACCCTATTGTTTTAACGTCGAACATCTGGGTGGACATAAGGAACCGGTTGTTGTTTATAACAGGGGTTGGGACTGAAGATAACATGGCTGGGTAAAAAAGCTTTAGGTGGGCAAAGGTTGGGTAACAAGAAATTAGACAAGGTAAATGGGTGGGTTAAAATGTCAAATGCTGTTTTAACATATATAATCCTGGCCAAAATTCTCTAGTCAGATTTAAAGCATTGAAGAATATATTTAAATCTTTCTCAAAGGGCTCGGTAGGCTAAATTTCTAACCTTTAACTGGTTGGGTAATGAATTTGTAAGTATTGTAGAAGCACGTGTAGGAAAAATTTTGCAGTCATAACCAGCCTTTCTTCAGCACCAAGCCCCCCCCTTTTAAATGATGACTTGTGCCTAAACCCTCATTGTCACGAAAAATGTTAAAGCAGATCAAAATCACAAGTTACAATCTTTTTCAAAAAAATATGTTACAAATTAACGAATGGAAGCAAGTCAGTGTACTCTTTTTTAGAAAAATTGATATTTTACAGTTTCTTAATTTTTCTTGAACTAATTAATATAGTTCCTTGACTTTCTGATCAGTATAGTGCTCGTTTCTTATAAACCTTATTTTATAAAAAACGGACTTTGGTACCTAGAAAAAGAATCACACAAAACAGAAATACAAGTGAATGAAATCATATTCAGCAGTGAAACTATTTATATCCTACTAGCGCTTTGATCCAGGGAAGTTATAACGCAGAAAAGCCAGCGTTTGAGCGACAACGAAAAGGATGTCATCATCATCTTCCGTATTCAAAACATAAGTCTTCTCATTCACAACTTTGAGCTGTGCCTGCAAAAAATGTTGATTTACAAATCAGGCAGACAAGATATCAAGCTACAGAAGCCTGCAATACGAAAGCAGATTTTTCAAATCCAATGAAAGAATGTGGTAAAAGGCTTGTATTTTGCCATTGTTACTTTATAGAAAGACCTAAACCTAGTTTACATTTCAATTAGGAAAGGAGAGAGACAATTATTTAATCCTAAAGATCATAGTATGCATGTTAAATGTTATAAATAAGATGAGTCCGCATATGGCTAAATAGTCCACTTCTAGAACGGCAGTGTTTATTGCATTGTTCACAAATAAATACATTATCATCATTTACATCCTGGCCCACTAGTAGTTTTCTCTTTTGCCTGTTCACCTCCTTTCTTTGAATTAGGGCTTGCTCATACCCCTTTGCTCCCATAGTCACCATTTCTTTACAAAGTGAGGGCTGTTGTGCGCACTCCTCCCAGGTGTCTGTCAAGCAATTTCATGTCACGCTTAAAATTATCAGAGTATCTTAACAGTGGACGTCCTACCTTCCTGGAGCCATCTCGAGCTTCACAATAAAAAATTGCTTTGGGGATGCAAAAGTGAAGAGAACTGTGGTCTAACGAACACCACAGGAAATTGGGGACTAAACTCAGTTCTATTAACGAATAACGTGTACAAGAATACTACGGTTCAAAATCACTGAATTTTATGAATGTATTAAAAATAATGCAAGGCGCAAGCTGCATCAAGACATTTTTGTACACTTGATTTCGTTTAATAGAGCAAAACAATTGAAATTTTTTCGCTGTGTGTGTTTGAATCCAAGCTTTGCTACGAAGCTTGGATTCAAAACACATCTATTATCGTGCAAAGTTTGTACGATAATGTGTGGTTTACAGGAAAAGTTGAGTACTTTAACTAAAATTCTTGTGAAATAGAGGGTCATATAGGCAGATAATACAGAGAATAATATTAGACTCGATGAAATACATGGGAAAGAAATACTTTTTTTGAATTAACTTTTGTACTATCGATAAAATATTTACGGTCTTTTATAAGAATACCTGATGTTTCACTGAGTCTCAGTATTCATAAGAGTGTTCTATTTTTGAGCATAGGATTATTCTTAAATTATTCTTATGTGAAAACGGTGTAACTTTGCCTGAAAATCAAAGAAATATATTCACATATCTGCTGATATCCTACTTCATTGTATAAGAAAGTAAGACATCAGCAAAGATTTGAATGCCTTGTTTTTTATATAAAACGAGAAAGGGGAACAGAACAACATCTGTTCCATTGATAGTACAAAAATTCATTTACAAACAGTGTTACACTTACTCGAAGCTTTCAAGAGCAAAGATTCTAAGCTTTGAACAATTATCTAAGAGTAATCTTAGGCTCAAAATAAAAGAACAATAAATATTTTGAGGTTCTGCGATAAAACTAGGTATTCTAAAAAAACAAGTGTACCATTCCAACTCATTCTGCTGTATAATTCAACTAATTCTGAAATTTTTTCAAGCTAAGGCCAAGGCCATCGCAAAGAGATGCCTTCTAGGGGGTGTAAAATGCTATTTTTTCCAACAATGTGGGCGTAGCAGTCACACCTAATTGTATAAAAAGGGTACTATTACACAGACAGAGAAGGGCAGAATCTTCAGAGATAACTGTTAATAGCCATTCTCTATACTGTGGCTCTAAATATGGCTGATAATCTCCAAGAACCATAAAAACACCAGAAAGACATGAGAAAGTTGTACTTTTTTGATACCTCAATCAAAGGAAGTGGTGAAAAGAGACTCTGTGATTTAACTTTTGATGAGTCATTCAAACGAAAAGGCAAGAAGAAAATGTATGTGACTTGCAAACAAGAGCTATTCGTTCGAAAGGAAGGAATAGAATACTGCACAAAGTGGCAAAAACTGCAGCTTAAAATGCAGTATAATATCAGGTAAGGGAAATTTGCCAACAAATTGCATCGTGTGTTAAAAAGTTAGGATATGCATAGAAGCTTTCCTAATAAACTGATATGTAGTAGTTCAGCCAAGGATGCCACGGGGAGCCAAGAGATTGTCTGTCCAGTGATAAAATTTGGCATCCGAGAAATGTTGAAATATGCAAAAACTCGGTACCTCGAAAGGTAAATTTGAAGAAGCAAGTGCAACAGTCCATTCATCTCCGAGAGATGGTCCTCACATGCAAATCAATGACCTCATCTGTCTTTTTCTATCTAGAATGGTGCACCTATACATTCAAATAAACCGTTTTTCTTACATTTCTAAAGTGTATGATTCTCAAGGACTTTTAACAAGGCAAGGAATCTCTCTGCGTCTCCACTTTATAACAGCCAGTATAGTACTTGACATTGTCTATGGAAGGCCCCTTTCTACTTTATTTTGCTCTACAGATTTGAGGCTAACACTCTCTTGAGGCTAACAATCTCTGACAAGGGGGCTATATTTCTGGCTTACCTCCGTGTCTCCTCCATGATGCTGTCCAGTTTTGCCTCCTTTAAAATTTGTAAACATTACTGTTTCGACATATCAAATGATCTAAGACAGGCTGTAATATGTGCCTCCAAGATGTAAAACTTCCCAACATCATTGGATTTTCCAAAGAGAAATTTGCTGACAAAACTTTTTCTAGTGGGTGTAATACCCCCACAAAAACTTTCATGATGGCACCGATCAAGGTATTCCTTGCAAATTTCAACAGAGGTAGTTCCTAAACTGGGGTCTTCATTCTTTGAGAGGGGGGCTGCAAAACAAATGTTTTCTAATGGACTATTGCACAGCTCATTGCTTTACTAGCCTGTACCACTGTTGGTTTTTCATAAAAACTTGTTCATCACAACATTAATGTACCCCTCCAAGGGGTCCTGACTGAAAAAATATGCTGTAGAGCAGGGGTCACCAACCCTTGGCCATAGCTCTCACCTACTCTGGTCCTAATGCTAGTGGAACGAGTGCATATACAATGTTGTGTTTTGCAGTTTTTTTAATCTACCAATTTCATTTTCCCACTGGAGCACTTAAAATTAAGCAATACTATCTAAAATAGGACTCTATATTGCCAGCATCTGGGCCCAGCAAGGGCAGTGTATCAGGGACAAAGGAATGACCTAAAAAGTGGGGAGGGCAAGGTGAGAAAGGAGCACATTACCAAATCCATTAAATGGCCACATCCACAAATCACACTATGTATCATCAGTGCATAACTTGCATATGTGGTGTGGTGGCCACCACTATCACACATTGGGAGGGGATGTAATCTTCATGAAAGCCAAAGTTCATGTCATTTATAGCATGTGATGGACCATCTAACCTACACACTTAGAAGACAGAAGGAGACAAAGTAGGTGGTAGGCTACAGCCATAAAAGAAAATATAGAAATGGGATAGGAAAATACTAGGGCTACTGGGGCTTGCCTCCAAAACAGAGCTCCCTAGAACAACAAGAAAAGCCTTTCTGCAAAACAGGATACAAACTGCTTTCTTCATTGCTCTTTATGATAAGAAGGAAAACTGAACCTCTAACATGTTTTCATTGAACTTTGACAAGGTAAAGGAAAAAACAATACCAACCTTGTCTGTATGCCAAAGCTATGCCACTGAAAATAGTGGACCTGCCTGCCCCCATAGATATTGCACAGTTGCAAAATCATGCTTACAATCACATTCATAAAAAGCCACAATTACAAAACATTGTATTGGACCTCATCTTACATTGAGAAATGGCACACAAAAATTTTGCAAACAGGGCACTGTTGGATTTAGAAGGGGCACTTTTGGGTCTTCAGGAAGTGACACTCTGGGGTTTGAAAAGGGGCACCTTTGCATAGATTGCTAAAAAGTGGGGGCTTTGGCTCCTCTGGCCCCCTGGTTCCCACTTCCCTGCAGCGTATAGTGAGTATGGCCCCAGAGCCCAAAAAGGTTAATGAACCCTACTGTAGGGAGTCATCAAGCCATTATTCATTATTCACCAATTACACATCAACAATTTGGCTGCTTTCGAGGCCCTCCCTCCCTCTTTGATAAAGCTCTGGAACGTAATCTTCCACATGCATGACATAACACTCTAGCAAATAAAAGTACCATCCGTTGCTCTTAGACGCATTACATAAATAGTTGAATGACCCCTTATCACCAATCCAATTGGCAAAAACAGCTACCATAAATCCTTGGAATAAGCTCCCCTTCTCTCAAATGAGCACCCCATAAAACTGTCAAAAGCTTAATCAGTGCAATGGGAGATCTTTGGAGGAAACATGGCAAATGAGAGATGAAAATTATGTGCATCATGCTCTGCTCCCATTTGAAATCACACTATGAAGTCACAAAAGCTCTTGTACAAAAACTTCTATAATGATTCTGAGACAGCATAACTGAGATGAGGATACAAACATTGGCTCTTGGCAGAAAAATGTGAGTAGCAAATTGTATTTTGGTAGTAAAGTAACATGATACCATACCACTAGAGGCTTTTTGCTTTCGACTGATTGGATTTCAAGGAAGTGAAAACTTGCATCAATCTAGGAAGTGAAATTATAACTTCAAATAACTGAATGCTTTGATAGCTAATCGATCTCAGCTTATTTAAGAAATTGGAAACCCTGGCAAGGCAGGAGCATAATTGTGTGATATTTTCATGTACATCTTCATGCCAACTGGATCACATAGCAGACAATTACACTCATCATTTTGATCATAGTTCTAATCCTTACCTGAAGGAAACTATAGAAGGTCATTTCATATATTTCAGAGGGGACTCAAAGACTTTTTTCACTTGCTACATGAAAGTGAAGCACTATTTTAAATGATTGATATATGCTGTTAGTTGGTTAGTGGTAAACAAAGGAGTGGTAAACAAAGTGGTAACATACTAAAAAGGAGTTTATCAAGGGATGATGTGTGGTTATTCAAAGTAAATGTGCTCCAAATAGGACACTTCAAGGAATGGCCCTACAAATACTAGATAGCAAACCAATAAAAATATGTCAAATGACATAGACAGTAGTTCTACAAAATGACCTAGAAAAGAAGAGAAATTTGTGTAGAGTCAATAACTAAGCATTTCTCAAGAATCTAGAGACAAGACAATTAATTACCTTGTAAGGAGCTTTTGTGGATAATAGAAGTATCCTGTTTGTGGAGATGGCCTATAGTAAAATATATGGCATGAGTAACAACTATATGAAGTAAAGTCAACACAATGACTGCTTCACAATAAAATGCAAGTGATATACAACTGTCATGCTATTTATCTGGATACTTTTCACAATTAATGACATCTGAATACAAAAAATGAGATGTTGGCATTTTGCAGGATAAAGAAGTGCAGGAAAAAGCTATACTTTTAGTATAAGTTGTTAAAGACTACCAACCAAAAATTTTGTTCCTCCTTTCTCAAGAGTAAATTTCTTGAGAAATGCCAAATTCCCTGCTTTTACAGAAATTGCTTCCTTGACCTCTAAAAAGGAGACATTATTGAAAGGCTGGTCAATATTGAGTATTAATAATAAGATAATAAGGAAAATTACAAGTACCATCCTTATTGTAAATTTTGATGTACTGCAAATAAAAAGGCAAAATATAGCACCTGTATCAGTAGATTTCCATGAAACTATATGTTACATGATGTAATTACAAATACTCTACTGCTTTTATGAAAAGTTTAGAGACCTGTGGCATACTGACATTGAGGAAGTTTGTGACAGTAGCAAAAGTCTGATATAATGCTTGTGGAGCAGTCGTTATCAAATATAAATTAATATACAACATGACATTGGTCAACAACAATGGATTATCTTAACAACCAGCCTTGTATAGAAAGTTTGGATGTTCATTTATTTTATTTGTTTTGGCTTCTTAGGAAGCAATCTACAAACTGTTTCAAATGTTTCAAACAGCAAATATATACTATCTTCTAATGGCAGCCAGAGCTCTACTTGCAAACTGTACTCATTAACTTTACAGCTATTCTCTTGTGGACTAAAACAAAAACATTTTGAAAAGGGGCCTATAATTTGGAAATGAAAATTAACCCAAACATTATCATAATAGCTTGAAAAGGGTAATATACACTGAAATCAGTACAATGCCATCTATACTAGTAAAAAAACAGTAGGATTTTCTGATTATGAAGATATAAAATGAAAATCTCTCCCATTGCCTAGGGAATGCATAATACTGTGTTCTAGCATAAAATCCTACTTGCATTGTAATATGGCGTATTAAATATATCAATAGGTTTAAATGGAAACATGAGATCACTCAACTGCTCTTATAAATTTAGTAAAATATGCAGAACAAAGCTTCAACTCAGAACAAATTTCACACGGTCGATAGCAAAAGTATATGTTTTATAGGGCAATACTAAAGCAGGTAAAACAGGGGTGTGTCATATTGCTATTTTTTATTGTCCAGTGGCGACAAAATCAGCATGAAGCGACAAAATACTGCATGCCACATAACTTTGAATCGTAAAACAAACAACAAGCAGCTTAACTCTTTCATTCTCAAAATTATCCTTCAAAATAAGGACTATAATAATAAAACGCCTAAGTTTACGATAAGTCTCTAGAACTTTGCACAAAGAATAAGAAAATGTGCTAAGCTCGTCACAATCCTATTGCATTTTGTAAATCGAAGGCTCAACTGCTAATCGCAAAGGCAGCCAAATAAAGACCGTTTCGTGCAAAAATAATTCTCTGTTCTATAGAATGAGCTAGGACAATCACATTGAACAATACTAGCAAATGAGCAGCTATTGGTGATCTACTATTTCGATGCCATAAGGAAGTACAGCTGGCCGCTTCGTGTCCTGCATTTCGGAAAAAAACATAAGTGATGCATTCTACTACATTTGTTTTGGAGCAATTAGAGCCCACCCTTTAAACTGATTGCAATTATCTCCAAATTACCTGCTAAGTCCTCTGATGCTTGATTAGAGGAATCCATGAATACGATTTTTAGAAGATTTCCACCCTCATTCGTCTTTTGCTTGCTTCGAAGACTCTGATTTTGACTTCCGAGGTCAACAGCAATCCAAGCTCTGTGTTGAAAGGACTGGCACACTTCCTTCTCCAATGTAATGTTTTCCAATGCCTCGTTTTCACCTCCATTTACGGTATGGTTACACCCGGGCCACATAAGGGGGAATCCATAAAGGATTTCCGAACCTTAGGGGAGGGAGGGGGCTAACAGCATTGCGGACTAAAGCAGACAGTGGACAGAGAAGCTTATCTGTAACTGGATATCCTTTTCAGTGCAGTTTCTTTAAGAGAGGGGGACAACTATCAGTAATTTTATGATCATCTTCCATTGAGAAAGATTGAAGAATAAAGAGACACAAGAAATAAGTTGGGTAACTCAGTGCTCGCACGGAGAGGGGAGGGTTATGTTAAGCAAACAGTGGGCAGGCATGGATATCGGGAAGGAGAGAGTTGAAAACTGGCAGAAATATGTGGAAATCCTTTACAGATGACCCATAAAATGAAAGACAGACCAAGCCCCAGGTATTACTCTTGCCAAAGGAGTTATCTCCAAAGCAAATGGTCATAGAAGTTCCATGTGCAACAGCTATGTAAATTAGCTGCCAATGACAGATCATTTTTGAAATAAACAGAAACAATATATACTACACACACCCAGGGGCATAATTTCTACATTTTCACTGGGGGATTTCCCCTGCAATAATGGATATTGTCCTGCAAAAACAAAATCCATTTTGTTATTATAGAGCTAAGAGAAAATAGTGGTAATAAATGAAAGGTACAACATCGTCTTCGTCAACTACGAAAGTTTTCGTTTGACTGACAGTAAGGTGCAAGTATTCCATATTGAGCTGATGCCAGAGACACAACTATTGACATTGCCTGCAAGCTAAAATAGCACAAATCCCCAAGCCCTACTACACTCTCTTCTTTATAAGAATTCCTAACTTTTTGCCAAGCCTCACAACTCTTTATTTTTCCTGCCTTTGAGCTTAGAATTCTTCTTAAATACCAATGGTGTAACTTCCCATCATATCTAT
>WIPJ01004641.1:60067-73553 GCA_018155075.1 Cassiopea andromeda | reverse complement strand
TATATATATATATAATATGATATTTTACTTCATCATAACGCTATGCAAGAGCTTATATTTTCTACTGATAAAGCAAAACTACATCTGACAGCAATATTATAACTAGGATTCTAAAATAGTCGAATGTCTCAAAAATTGTCAAGTGTCTTTATCAAGTGATGAAGCTTGAGCCTAGCATTATTCTTAAATGTCAGCAATTTTGAGCCTCAATGTTCTTGTAAGCTTTATTCTTATAAAAGCGTTTATTTCATGACACAAAACTACCTTTCAACTATTGTAGAACAGAAATGGACAAGGGATGGAGACAGGGATGTTTTAGAACCACGCCCTCTTGAACGTGAGAAAACACCCCTTTCGAGCATAAGAAAAAAGATGTCATCATGGATCTTTTTGTTTAATTGGAAAATTGATCCTATAGGCCAGTGGTTCCCAAGCTTTCAAAGATATTCTACTTGGCCGTCACCTACTACATGCTTTTTCCACTTCCAGTCCTCTGGAGCAGAGATGGCCGCAAAATGAGCGTGGATGGTAGACAGGTCTTTATGCCAAATATTTTAGGAAATTCAGTGAAATGTCCATTTGTTGCAGACCCATCATTTCTACTTTTTAGAAGCCGATTCTGTAAATCTGTAATTACGAATGTTAGTAAATGGGAGAAAGTACACAAGCATGCCTCTAAACAACACCATTTAATTTGGCATAGAACGCACCTCCCAAGGTTGCTATGGGAGTGGGAATTTTGATAGCTCGTAGGACCTTTCTACAAAGCATAGTCTGTGGAAGAAAGCATCTTGGTCCGACAGCCTTGAATCTGACCAAGACTAACTTCAAATTGACATTTCATACTCCCTTTTATATGCAGATACGTAGGTATGCCATCAGCACAGTAAAGTAACCTCCAATTAGATGCAAGATACAAGTCTCCATTACTCAGTAGCAATAAATAAACGTTAACACAAAAATACCAACAGAGGTCAGCGGTCAGAGGTCAGGGGTGGCGTCAGGAATTTTCCGACGGGTCGCTAAAATGCGGTTTTCGGGTTACTATAAATGTCATAAATCTCCCAATAAATAGATTTTTATCTTCCGAGGGGGGTTAGAATGCTCCAACGGGGGTTGTAACCCCCTAGCTCTCACACTGTTACCACTCCTAACAGAGTTTGAAAGCATAAGATTGCTGAGTTACCGAAGTTTTGCTTTGAGCTATGAATGACGTTAAGTCTATGTATGTGGCTTTACAACTTGCAAACCTCAGCAGCTTCTCGCAGTACTCGAACGTTCTTTTGCAGTGCCTAGGGGGGCCTTTTGCTGTCATATGCTTGTAGGCCAACGATAAAAACAAAATCACACGCCAGTGAGCAATCCATCATGTGGAATACAGGATTGCGCACTGGAATTCATATGTGGCATGGCTCTTTTTTAAGTACTTATTCCCCTGCAAAGAGATTCAAAATTGCCTTGCAAACTGTGCTGTTTTATCTGTTGGGAGGGGGAGTGTCACATGCCACATACCCCACTATTTACGCCCCTGCAAGTACCAATCTGGGTTCACATTGTATAAAATTTCCCCAGTTAGTTTTCGCAATGTAATCACAATCAATTCGGGTTCCCCAGAGTTAATTTTCACAAATGTTACCACCAACAATTTGTATAAGTCAACAATTGTTTTTCTAAATTAAAAAGATTTTGTATGTATGCTCAATTTAGCACACATTCTAACCAAAATATTATTTCAAAATGGAGCTTTCATCTATTTTCATTGATCAATGGAAAATAAAGGGTAGGGAAGAAGGGACCCACTTTTACAACACGAAACTGTAACAAAACATACCCTTCCTTCGCTCTTCTCTAAGCTTCATAAAATTTTAATTTAAACGCTTACAACCTCATTAACATGTAGAAGTAGGTCAAAGAAAATGCTAACCATAATCTATACAATTTTTAGATAATCAGCGCTTCTCACACTCCACAGCCTTTTTGACTGCTGTCAAGTTTTAAACACAGTCCATAAGAACTTTTATTTCTTATTTTATTTCCTTGAAACATTCTGTTTTCTGTTGAATTTAAACTTTATGAACCACTATTTTTATTTCGAATGTTTATCGGACACTTTTCCTTTAACGGAATGCACCAAGTGTTTAGAAGGCTGTAGCTCAAAAAGCATGAAATTGCCTCTTATGAAAAGCACTAACTCCGGGAGAACGGGAAGTGTACCGAAAAAACAGGAGTCTTTGGGGCAAGATGGGGATGCTGCAATGTTCAGTGTGCATTGTACACTCTTAAATTATTCTTAACTAATTTAAGAGCGTACAATATTTAAAGGTGTAATAAATTTACGGAATATATTCCAATCTTTATTGATGTTATACTACATCACGAAACTAAGCAAAAGTTTGTAGTTTGTATCGAAAAAAGGAGAAGTACATCTGAAAGCAGAATTATAGCTAGGATACAAAAGAGTGCTTATGTCTTGATGAAGCTTGAGCCTCACATTATTACCAAATTATTCATAAATGGCAGCGATTTCGAGCCTTAATATT
This sequence comes from Cassiopea andromeda, assembly GCA_018155075.1. Taxonomy (NCBI): domain Eukaryota; kingdom Metazoa; phylum Cnidaria; class Scyphozoa; order Rhizostomeae; family Cassiopeidae; genus Cassiopea; species Cassiopea andromeda. The sequence continues at coordinate 71,013 of WIPJ01004641.1, read as the reverse complement.
CTTGTGAACTTTATTTTTATAAGAAACAAAGAGTATATGCCCTAACTATCAAGTCTTGGGGAGTGATCTGAGACAGTGGCGGACTGGCTGGTTATGCCATTCCGGTGAATGCTCGGAGGGCAGGCTGCATGAAATGGAGAAAACGTTAAATTCTGAATATGGAAAACTTCACGATGTATATATGAAAGCACTGACATTGAATCTGTGGATTTATCAGGAACGTGCACCTTTTTCAATATTACTGCCCACCGATGTACGCTTTCTGGAATTCATGGGCCGGTTTAGTTAAACTGTCCCCAGGCCGAAAAATTTAGCAAGTTCGCCCCTGATATCATCACATCATATCATATTAATAATGTATTTGTAGTAGGCAAAAGAAATTAAGATAGCAAAATTACTGCTAATTAAGGCCTACTTGCTTAAAAATTAAAATATATTACAAGTGTAAAATGAAAATTGATACATATCATGTTAGGTACCCAGCCTGTGGTATATATATATTTTTTGCAAAGTGTACAGTTGCAGTTCTCGCCCTTCCAACATTTAATATGGCTTTTGAAAATAGAAAGTGTGCTTGCTTGTTTGATTATATTTAGTAAAGTCGACCAAAGTCTGTTTGCAAGGAAGGATATAGTCTCAATTCTGTATGTTGTTGCATGCACTTTTGGAAGCTGCGAGTCGTTACCGTGCCTTAAATTGTAACCAGTATTCCACTCAGCGAAAATATCCTTCATGAAAGGAGGACTTAAGCCAGACCTTATTTTATAAGCAACTGAAGATTCTTTACGTGGATAGATACCAAACTCCTTTTTTCCAGAAGAGAATCAAAATCTGTTCGATAATCTTTGTACGCAAATCGCAATGCTCTTTCATGGACATGAATTATTCTATCATTTAAAGTTCTGTCATAGAACATCCAAACAAGATGACTGTAGCTAAAGTGAGATAAGAAGAATGCTTGTATTACCTGCTTCAACTTTTCTGTGTTCATGTAGCAAGATATTCTGGCAATGGTATGAAGTTTTTGCTTGGCTTTCTTGCAAAAAGTTTTGACATGCAGTTTAAAGATCAATCCCTAGAAGCTTCCCCTCTTTGCTTTCTTTCACGTTAGCCTCTCCTATTTTGACGGAGAGTTCGTTGCTCTTTCCACCAAAAATCATCAAATGACATTTGTCTTCACTAGCGCAGAGCGTCATTCTCTAATTTTGCGACAACATTCTCGACGTTAGAACTACATGTATAAATTGTTGTATTATCCGCGTAAATGCAGACTTCAGTTTCTTCCAGGAACGGAAATAAGTCGTTCAGATATATGTTAAACAAAAAGGGTCCCAAGATAGAACCTTGTGGTACACCCAGAGAGGTTTTTGTCCATATACTGAACGAACCATTCACCCTTATCCTCTGCTTCCTGCTATCGAGATAGCTATGCACGAACAGCAAGGCGGATCCATTGAAACCATACGCATTCAATTTTGCGATTAGTAATTCGTGATCTAGACAATCGAAGGCCTTCGAACGGTCTGCCAAAAAAGCCTCTGCGATCCCACAAACAGTCTACCGACTTGTTACAGGCTTCTATAAGAAGTAGAAGTGCATGCTGTGAGCCATAGCCCACTCGAAAGGCACATAGGAGTGGAGACAGGAAAATGGACAAAGGGCAGCATTTGATTTTGTATTAACCGTTCGAAAATCTTTGAGACCGATGGTAAGACAGTAATTGGTCGATAGTTCTTTTTTGAAAAAGCATCCTCTTGTCTAAAGAGAGGTTATATCTCCAGCTTTCACTTCTTCAGGAAAGGTGCACTTAGACATATGTGAGTTAAACAAAATTTGGACAACCACACTACATACGTCGGAATTTTCCTTAAGGATTCTTGCTGGTATACTATCAACTGGAGAGGCCTTTTTCAAATTAAGTTGTTTTATCTGAACAGAAATATCACTGGTTGAAACCTCACTAAGCTCAGATTTGTTGGTGATCTTGACATTTCCTCTGATTTTGCAGATACTCGGATGAGCATCATGCTTCCTAACAGCTTTATCTACAGAATCTAGCATGCCATCTGTAGGAAGCAAAACTGAGTCATTAATAGAAATCCCTAAGCTATCTGTTATAGTTGCGAAATGATGGTTGAAAATCTCTGCAATTTCTGAGTCCTTGTTTATCATTTTACCATCTTCAATAAGAGTCAAAGATAAGTTTACCTGGACCTTATCTGAAAAGATTGATTTGACAGTCTTCCAGAATTTACGATTATCCGTGAGGTTACCAAGGTTGATATTCTGATAGTAATCAAATTTGGCCTTTCGTCGCAATGAAACACATTTGTTCCTCTGCTTTTTAAATGCCTTAAGATTAGCATCAGTTCTATTATTGTGAAGGAGAGAGTTATTATGGAGTCTAGTGTAAATTGTGCAGGAATTGAATTGAGAAAAATCCTTTAACACTAGCTATCAGGGCGAGTTACAAATGGGTACAATATGACAACTCCCTGGAGAGTTGCTGAGGAGAATGAAATTTTCCAAGGAAAATTCTTAAGAAAATCCATTCAATGATGTGCTAAAGCCTGTTGAGCACTAAGGCCCCAGTTACACGATACCGGATTCGTATCACACCGGATTACTTTTGCCATCAGGTAGGGGGGGGTGCAGTTACATGACACCATAGTAATCCGGTGTGGTACTGATCTGCTTTCATGGAGTTAAATCACTCCGCTTTGAAGGTGAGGTGGAGTCATTCCAATCCACTTTCCGGTGTCGTATAACTGCACGAATCCGATGTGATCTCATTCCATGACCTGCCGCTGAGTTAAAATATGAACAAATTTGAGATTGGCGCCATGTGTTCTGCTGCTACTCTGTTAAGAGGTGAATACAGAATGAACTAAAGTTCATTTTTGAGGCAATCTTCGCAAAGCAATGTCATTTCCCTCAGTTATGTAGATAATTTGTTTGCTATTGGCTTCATAAATAAATAAAAGCTGCGTCTTCGGTTTCATATGAAGCAGTGTTTGAAAGAAGAACTGATCCAGAAGAAGCAACCAATGAAGTAAATACACATGTTTTCGTCAAATATGATTTCCTCGATGCATTGGAGCTGTTGATGAAATCATTCTTAGTTGCGATGCAAAAACAATGTCACTGCCAACAAAACAACGCACTTTTCCTTTAGCACTTCGGCGCAAAGCGATGCTGTGTAACTGAATTCCAAAACAGAGTGACAGCAATCCGGTGTCGTGTAACTCAAATGACAACAGCGTCAGTTTGGCCCCGATAGTGTGGAAGCAATCCGGAGTTAAAATGAATCCGGTATCGTGTAAGTCAGGCCTAAATGTAACAAGCAGTTGACGTATTTTTCTCTATAACAAAGACAAATAGAACTCTGCGTTTTTCTGTTTCACGCTTTCTGTAATACTTGCATTGTCTACATTGAAATGCAAATAGAAAAATTACATCAAGACGCAATTCTTAGCAACTGCACTATAATGGGGTTAAGTGTTACATACGCTGCAACGGGGTATGAGAGCTTTATACAAATATGAAATGGGAAAAGAACTGTTATAAGTTTTGAATAGCTTGTACATTCTTGCCCATCCCGGTATCTACAGTCAAAAATGGATGATGCCTTAAGGTTCTTCCCAGCACTTACCAAACTCTTTTTTATAATAATAAGTTTATAAGAACAAGAGCCTGAAATCTGGTGCAAAATTAGGAACAAATTTTTAGCAAGGCTAGGCTAAACCCTGTTGTAAAACGTATTTATGGAAAACGATGCAGAAGCTTTCCACTAACAAATGCAAATGAAAGGTCCTTTCCTCGTTAAACTGAGGAGAATTCACAGCCTTGACACTTTTTCCTTTGACTTTCGCAAATTAGTTGCTCCTAGCGAAACTAGACACTGCGCTGACATCGTCTGTTTATGACTGCATAGAAAATTTTCCAATACAAAACATTAATATGCAAGAGAGATCATCTTGGTTGTAATATTTGGCTCTCAATAAATCAAATATCCAATGTTGTCTTGCATCTTGTCTTTCTATGTATTTCTAAATGACCTACATGCTACTAAGTTAAGAAAAAACTAAGAACAGTTGATCCTCAAAATTTGGGAAAAGTTAAAATCAGCCAGCCTGAACCTCAATTTTACTGGTTCTTCAGTGGCAGCTCGTGGTATTTTTCGCTGGGGGGGCAAGTCTTTGAAAAACTGGGTGTGGTCGAAAATATCTTAGGGAGCTACACCCAAAAAAATGACATTGGATAGCATTACCTCCAGATAGCAAAATACAAGTTTTCTTTTCACATTAGAAATAAATTATCTGACTTCGAACTGGAAATTTTTTAATGTTTTGTCGAATACAGCCTGAAATTTTTCTTAAATATAGAGAATTCTGGTGATAAAAATAACCCAGCTTAGGCAATTATGATTCAAGAAATGGATGTTCAGGTTTTTTGAGGCATATAATGGATGCTAATTCCACTTTCTTTCTAGTTTTATAAAACATTTACTTACAAAAACAACTCTTTAAAGTTACTGTTTGAAACTCATCCTGCCTGTTTCTTAACTTTTGCTTACTTTCTGCCTCATGTCTCTTATGGACATGTTTCTCATAAAAATGAATGTAATCAGAAAAATTATAAGAGACTTTATTGCTTAAATCTGCTTCAAGAATATCAACCATCAAAAGCTATTATTTTCTCTTCTGCTGCTTAAGGAAATAATCAATTCAGGCAGATAATTTTTTGTAAAACTACTTTGTAATTGAAAGTATTCATTCTATGAACACTAAATAGTATAAAGTGTCTAGAATGATATACTTTTGTCCCAAAAATCCAAAGAGAATCTAGGTGATGTAAGCAGAAACTATCAAATATAATATGTTGGTTTGCAATTTTAAAAATGCATAGAGGCTCTTGAGCTACTGAAAAAGACATTTAGCTCTTATATTCTTGACCTGGGCAAACATATTAATCACATTTTGATTGAAGTCAATTGGGAGCCAAAGCATTGAGTCTATCCTCAGAGAACTCTCTTTAGCAGTAGTGGCTGGTGACATTTTCTCTTGGGGGTGGGGGAAGTGTCCAAAAGTTGGGCATGGTCCAAATATTTTGGTGAGCCAGAACCTAAATATTGCCATTACTTTTTCTGACCTATAGTGGATAAATAGGGTAGGGGAAGGAGGCATATTGCAATCATCTTGTTCCCTTAAGCATTCATTCTGAGGGTTGTGATAAATAAAAAAATTAAAACCTATGCATCTTTCATGATAATACTTTTAAGAGAATACTATTAATGCAAGCATCAATGGAAGTATCAAAGTTTTTTCTCCCAATGCTTTGATTTTCTTTCAATTTTAGAGGTCTTTGATTCAAGAAATGAGGGACTTAGCTCTGATATTTCTAAGTTGTGAAAAACATCAATTACATTTTGGTTGAGGCCTGATCTAAAGTAATTTTGGCTAAAATGTTCAATATTTTTTCAGACATTGGATTTTCCAATTTACTTTTTACTCTCAAAGGGCTAAAAAATCCTGTTCATTCAAAAGATTTCAATGGAATTGTGATGATGACCCTTAGAAACAGACCAGTCTCAGAGAAATTAGACTGGATTTTACAAGTTGGGGGTAATGGAACTGCTTTATGCCATAGAGGAATTTGAATGTAGATAGCATTAAGGAAAAGAAATTATTCACAGTATATTCTACACCTAAAAACTAGAAAAGAATCACTCTCAAAAGGTGGTTGAACTAAGATATCCATTGAATTCAACCCTGAGAAATATTGTGATAATACACCATCAAAAACTTCAATATCACAGATATTTCCTCTCAAAGGTTTCAAACATAATTAAGAATTCTATTCAAATGGCTAAACAATTTAATGGATATAGATTTTGCATCATCTGGTGGCATGCTGCAAATTAACTGAAACAATTAAAAAATCTTCCAGACAAAATATTCCTGAACACTAAAATATTCTGCAAATGATGTGATAAATGAAATGTTTCAATTGCAATTAGTCCCAAACAACATTTGAGTTATAAAATCAAGCGATGCACCTAAATTACAAACTTCGCCGTGAATCGCTGAGTACTGCCATTTTGCAATACGCGGGCTATTAGGGCCTAGATGCTTCTCCTCCAATACTCCATTTAATGAAACAGGCGAAGAACTTTAGCTGCCTTCAACAACTCAGATTGCAGTATTGACCAGTGAATTCAGTGATCAGCAAGTATTACAGAAGATTGCGAGTAGTTTAACTGAGATCTTTTGCGCTAGCATGCTCGGAGAGAATGTCCCTTGTATGATTACATTTCAGAGCTGGTGTGGTCCTTGTTGTTGTTGTACCGGAGTGGGCAAAATGTTTCTTGCCCAAATTTCGTCAATTTCAGCCAATCGGCTACTTCTTTTTTCGGCATTGGGCTTCTGATCCTTGCTACTGCGCAGGTCAGGTAGCCAATTCCAAGGGCAGACTCTAGTTTGCCCCATTGAACTATATAAAGTCTTTTTATTTAGTTCAATGGTTTGCCCAGAAAATGACATCATGTTTTAAATGTTTACGTACGAGACTCAAGTCAACACAGTTAGAAGTGATCGAATCTCGCGCCCCTGAATGCCTGGTGAAACATACTAGGATATAACATTTTATATTTTTCTCACTGTTATAGCTTAATTGCACAATTTTTTCTTTTCATTTATTTTTCGGTGGGGGGGCATTGCCCATAATGCCCAATAGCACGTGCCGCCACTGTGGTTCTTATATAAAGGGTGAATGTCAAATAAGTAGACCACTCAATGGAATAGGAAATAATCAAACTGAACTATCGAAGCTCCTATGTTCTTTCATTGCATGGTTTTTGGCTGCCCCTAGTTATAATTGAAGGCATAAATTTTTGACATCCGTTGTAACGCAAATGTAAGAATTATGGATTTATTGATTATTGAAGATGCGTGACCTAAAGTTGGAGTTCTTGTGGAGACCAAAATTCTAAAAACATTATTTGATCAAATTTGCTTTGCTAAAGCTTGGGAACTCTTGAATGGGAAGGGGTAATTTTGGCCTTATCCTGTCTGCAAATAATTCAGCAACCCAAAAGGATGTTGCAAAGTTTTCGGGTAGCTGAACCAGCTGTTGGAGCGTTAATAACAAGCTGAGGCTCTCCTAGATACCGCATATAGAACGTCATAAATCTGATGCTGCAGACGTCACCTACGTTTCTTCTCAGCAATTTAGAAAGTAAACTGCAAGCTTATTCACAGTTGCCAACGGGTGCAGAAGTATCATATCCTGTTCGCCAATTATTCCACTTGATTCCCAGCTCTGATCACCTTGGCACCGTAGCGAATAATCGAAGATAGATTATGAACAATACTTTGTCAAGGAGACAAACCAAAACACGTAGTAAATGAAATGCGGCGGATTTTAAGGATCCGTATTAAGGAATTTCTCCATAAAAATCTTCTTAGATTACTTTATTCATCATGCCTTTTCATATTATGCAATAAAATTTGCGGAAAACCCTTCCCATGAAGTTACGACCATGAAGTTACGAACTTATAACACAAAATACCTTCCAAAACAACGCATGTTTTACCATATTTGGGCAATTTCATAATGGCGGAAGTAAGAAAACTAACGCTAACCCTAACCCTTACCCTCACCCCACGAAGAACCATAATACACGTCCAGGGTTAGTTCGTAACTTCATGTGAAGGGTTTTCCGCAAATTTTATTGCATAATATGAAAAGGCATGATGAATAAAGTAATCTAAGAAGATTTTAATGGAGAAATTCCTTAATACGGATCCTTAAAATCCGCCTGAAATGCTTCAAAGATAATTTTCTTCTAATGAAATAAATGCGAAGAGCAATAATATGGCTTGAAATCAATTACTCCTCATCGGGGACGGCAAACCTATTGTGAGTGGGGGTTTGGGGTGAGTGGTAAGGTCCCACTGGAGCGAAGAAGCAGGGTAGTGGGCAGAGCCCCTGAATAATTTGTATACCTACGCCTTTAGATCGCAAGAAAACCACCTTTTTGAATATCAAAATACATACAATCTTAAATAGGATTGGCTACCCATTGCATGACACCCTACTTTAGGAAAAAAGTTGGTGCTGCAGCCCCCCCCCCCGGCTCCGGCGTGCCTGCTCATAAACGTCAAATATCAAACAGAACTAGAAATAATATAATAACATAATATCGGCTTCTGAAAAAGAAGAGCATTTTTAATGGTCATCCCATTATATTGATACAGTAAAAACCTGAACTTAAATCAAGAAACTACATCAAATCACTCGTCAATATTTTTAAATTCAAGAACTACCGCAAAATGCCGAATAGCCGCCCCCCTGTAAATTCATTTGGGATTCTGTGTATAGTTAGGAAAGTTGAATGACCATGGACAGAGCATGTACATAGCCTCTGTATTTATTTGTGTCCCTTTCCAAAGTTTTACGTATTGAATGTTGTTAATAGGCTCTCTGATTAGACATCGAATGGTGAATATACACAAGTCATCCGCTAACCTAGAAGACCCCTGAATATAAGGTCACCAAAAAGTGCTTATGAACCTCTACAAACCCAGGGCTTATATTCGGGATCCTAACCATTTCAGCATGATATTCCAACTTGGTTCTTATAATTGCTTAACTTCTATACATCGGAAAAAACTCAGTTGTTTTCTAAACTTTTCTTATTCTGCGCCAAAGATTACTTTTGATTTATCGGTCAACTACCTAAATTCCTCTAAACGGAGCGTTATTCTCCAAACAACCGAACATTATGATGAAGCATTCATGAGAGAGCCACGTTCATTACAAACTGGAAAACAAAACTCTATACAATGGTTTCTTTTCCTAAATAAGCGTAGTAAAGTGTGAAAAAATTTTTAAATTCAAAACGCATATGTTTACAGTTTCCATCACAGTCCTCGTTCATTATATGAACTTTAAGCTCGGAGGAAAACCATATCTAGAGCTCCAAAGTCTCTTTTAAATTATTCAAGAGCCCCAAGTCCTTATTCTATTTTCCTTTCCACCTGTAAATTTGAGTTTGAGCATGTAATTCCAAATCTAAATCGAGGATTCCAAACTGAATACCTACGAAACGACTGAAAAAATTTAGTACATAATGAAAATTGATGTCTTGAGGGAGGTTTGTCTAGACCTAAATCAAAAACTAACGCTAAGGGCTAGATCAAACGGCGAGCTTGTCATGTGTCGAAACCTAATACATGAACTAAGTACATGTGAGGCACGACCATAGAGTTAGGGGTACGACTTTTGGGTCGAACCAAATAAATTGGCTATACCGATCCAGTCGTGTTGAACGACTGTGGCAGGGCTTCAAGTCAAACGGCCTGCCTTCCATATGCCTAATACATACACTATTCTTTATTGTTTTTAGGATAAAAACACCGCTAACTCATAGTAGTTTGGGTAGGTACTGTGAAAGTAAATTGGCTCAACCCATTTTGTTCGACGTTTGATTCAGTGTCGCGTTATCATCGTGCCACAGTCAAACTTATTGCAATTTGGCTCGTCGCATTTAAAAATTGCGTTACTTAACTTACAGCGTCATAAAGTTTTTGAAGCTCGATCAAAAGTCTACAAATGCTTACAATCTCAAGAGTCGAGCATGAACTACAGAATGGCTCAATTGAGAGCCAAAGTTCTGATGGCTAATTACGCCTGTTATTTTTTTGGTGAAAATGCATATAGTCTTTTTTGCATCATCTTTCAAAGATTTCTCAAAAGATCCACAAACGTCTTACCAAGGCAAATCTGCCATAGCTGGAAGCCTACATTATGTTAATGGCCCAAACGCAGCAATCAGTTTTACGTTACAGCTTGCTTCAAAACGTCAAAGCATAAACAGGCCTTTATTGTACGTTAATGATATGGGCTTTTTCACAAGTGGTTTGTCTGAGTTAGGCACAGAGACTTCTGTGAAATGCTATAAAGATGGCCACAAAATGTACTTGAGTAGCAAAATGTCTAGAGTTGAAAATTTGGAGCTATTCTCAGTCTGGTAACCTGAGCTATTAAAGACTGGGAATTGCAGAGGAAATTACATAACTCTCTGAATGGGACAATCAGTAGATGGTTTGTACATGACATTCAAGTAAAGCCGCACCCAAGCCCTTTTTCTGTACTTGTTCTACGAGATTCAATGCAGTGTGTAATGAAACAGCAATTGGCAACGATTTAGTCGATTTCTGAGAAAATTATGGATACCAAGCAAATTTTGATACGGGTTGCGTGCATCAAAAGACAAAAACGGGTATTTGTGCAGCTTTGTGAATAGGCTTCTACTAATTCAAGGACAGTCAAAGGGCAAAACAAGCTTAAAAGAACGAATGAATGAATGAATGAATGAATGAATGAATGAATGAATGAATGAATGTAGACATCATTAAAGCCAATGCCAGAGAATTCTTACCCTCTAGCGACCCACTTTTGCAGAAACATTGCCAAGCAAATAAATGCCACCAAACAAGGACGAAATAAAATCAGCCGCAAGTATTGATTTTACGATTGTTATTAACAGACGCACTAACGCCAACAATATTTAATAGAGCACTGAAGCAAATGAGTTCTAGTCAGAAATTCCATATGTAAAGGTAGAAACATAGAAAACTGTAGAATTCATTCGCATCCAGCAGTTTGCCTATGTAACTCTGATGACCCACACTCAAGCATGCCACCCAAAGAAACCTAATAATTCTACATTCTAGAGCAGGGGTGTCAAGCTCAAATATAGAGTGGGCCAAAATTTAAAACTGAACTGAAGCCGCGGGCCAAGGTTGAACAAAGTATCTTTTTAATAGGTACCCAAACCAATTTTGCAATGAATACTGAACAAGCAAGACTTATAAAACTTGACAAAATCGAGGTAAAATTCTGAGGTATTTAATATAAACTCTTTCACAGGATAGTACTAA
>WIPJ01004641.1:37761-58444 GCA_018155075.1 Cassiopea andromeda | reverse complement strand
AGGGCGTTGCGGGTGCGCCAAAACAACAGCAGAGCATTATTGGATTTATAGTATTAGCGGTGAATGCGGCGTTAAAGCAGCTCCACCGCTTTATAATACCGGCGGGCCAGCTCTAATGTTAATTTGATATTGCCTCAAGGGCCAAATGAAATTACACGGCGGGCCAAATTTGGCCCGCGGGCCAGAGTTTGACACCCATGCTCTAGAGAATAAGATACAAAGCTGGTATTATCAAGAAAATCGAGCAGCTAGTTTGAAAACTGTAATGTAAAGAAGCTGCATTTCTATACAGAAAGTTGGAAGAATATTCATTCATGTTTGGCCTTAAGAGTTGCACTGCCATAGATTCTTCAATTGCTAATATCCTACCTAGCGCCTACATTCAATGTGAGCAATCAATATGCAAGACCAAATAGCAATAAAAAGTACTAAGTATATTTTGCATTGATCAATCTGTATTTTTTTTGACGTACAATAATGTCCACTATATGCATTGGTACTTTTAATCAATAACTAAAACAGGGTGCTTTGATAGATATATACTCTCGAGTACAGAATAATCGTCTCCCCCCGCTTATTAATTTTTCAAAAACTTTCCAACCCCCCCCGCTCTTATTCCAACCTCCCTCTTACTATTTCTTGAAAAATTTCAATGAGTGCACACTTTTTTGAATAATTCTTGCTAAGGAAATTTACTTACGTAAACTTTTTTCTTATTTATTTGCTTACGTACGTATATATACATACTTACGTACATGAGAATGAAAATGAGCACTGCATTGGCTTCGTTTTCTCAAATCATTCCAAAAAGCAAAGTTCACTCTCTCTCATTCTGGTCACAGTTTACGAGTGAATATGACAGAAGAAATGGACGAGCAACATGTCTTCGGACAAAAAACTTCCTATGAGAAATATTCTTATAAATATTAAGTAACACCACTTATATATATGTTTAACTTAAAATAAGAAATTGACTATTTTCAACTTGTCCAGTCTCCTCCTGATTGTTCGAGCCACCAACTTTATTATATGGAACCATTTCCAACCCCCCGATTATTCCCACCCCCCTCCCCGCTTATTCGGTACTCAAGAGTAAGGAAAACACTAATACGAAAATGTGAACTCCATCCTAATTTATGAAAGACATAAACTAGCTAAGATTGATTGCTACTAATAAAAGGAGTTTTCATGTAAAGGATGGAGGACATGGTAAAAGACTATTATTGCAATACGTTAGTTACATTAAATTGCAATGTGCAATAAAACGAACAGCACATGTCAGGTAAACAGCATTAAAAATTAATTTTATGTATAGAAGTACATGTTATGTTTCCTTCAAATTGAGTTAGTAGATCCTCAACACTTGCAATTATTATTGCATTTGCTATGGGGAATAATGTATTGAACACATTTCAAATAAGGAAAATTACAAATAATATTTACAAGCTTCTGAATGCCTAATGCTAATAGCAAAGTTTTGATCTAACTTCTGCCTCATACTTTTTCCGGACAACATCAGTATATTCTGCAAAACCAAAAAATTTTCACAACTATTTTACTATCATTCTATCTTATAAATATAACATTATATATATATATATATATATATATATATATATATATATATATATATATATATATATATATATATATATTTGTATGTACGTGTGCATTTATATATGGATATATATATATTTGACTCAGAAAAACACTTCTATAACGTTTCTCTTCTCGCTTCTTCAGATATAACTTCTCATACACAGGGACATACATATATACTTAAACCTGACAAATACAACTATATAACAAAAACGCACTTTACACCAGTAATATAATGGGTATGTCCCCGTGTATCTGAAGAAGCGAGAAGCAAAACATCATAGAAGTGCTTTTTTTTCTGAATCAACATTTATTTTTCAAAACATATATGTGGGAGTGCTGTAATGAGTTATATATATGTAAACTCATTACAGCACTCCCACATATATGTTTTGAAAAATAAATGTTGATTCAGAATATTTACAAGTTTCTATTTTTATATACATACAAATACAGGGTTCGTGTTGTGGGGAGTAGATGAAATTTAAGGACTTTTTAAGGACGGAAAAATGATTTTTAAGGAGCATTTTTAAGCATTTCCAGGACAAAAAGCAAACCATTTCCTAAATGAATCTCCCGTTGAAAACTCACCCTTGCAAGAATTGAGTAGGAATAACGAGTTTTTAAGGAGTTTTCGCTAAAATGCATGAATATAAAGAGTTCTTACGCGCCCTTAAAAACGTAGATCGAATCTAAGGAGTTTTCAGGGGGTTTAAGGAGTAGCACGAACGCTGATAGATATATGTATAATAATAATAGGCATCTAATCCCAGATTTTGTCATATAGAGAATTACATGCTCATTAGAGATTGGAAAACACGGAGGAAATGAAGAGTGATAGAAATGCGTGATTAAAAATTGAATCAAACATGTTACCTTCTTGGTTGCTCCATAGGGAAGCTGCATATGTATTTAATGGACTTTGGTTATTTGGTTCTGTAGAAAGACAATTCAATGTCAAATGACAATGTCAATATCCAAAGTAGAATGACGGTGTCAAATGAAAAATTCAACTTAATATATGCCTTCAGTTAATGAATACAAGCTAATAAAGAAAAATAGCTTTAAAAATAACTCAACAATGGCAAATTTGTTAAATAAAAAGAGAATAGTAAATGTCAAAAGATATCCTGTAATAAGTTATGAGTTGACACATTTCATTGTAGTTGGTCCCATCACCCAAAACAACAGCAGCTTTTGACAAACAGAACCACTCCAATCCAATCAAATCCAACAGACATGCCTTACACTTTTATGAGAACTCACAAATTCAATCCAGCTTTGGTCCTCCTCTTTACTTCTTGATCACCTACACAGTAGACTACTTTTAGGTCTGAAATACTTAGCATTGTGTCAACAATGAGAACCAATCCAGAACTGGTACAGATGAAGAGGAAAGACTATTTTGTTTTTATAAGTACAGTGGAGCCCCAGCTTATAGCCACTTCATTAATATGGCCAACCTTATTATTATGGCAACTTTTGTTTGGCCTGAGCAGTGGCCGTACATAGTCTTATCAAAACACTGTTAATGCAGACTCCTGTTTATAAGGCCAATGGCCAAAGTCTATGTTCCAAAACAATACAATTATTTGTAATTTCACCCTGATAGCATAGCTCATTGCATTTGGCATAAGTGCACAAAAATCAAAATCACCTCATTTCTTTCACAAAGGAATTGTTCATTATCAAAATCACTCGATTTTTTCTTCCTACTTGCTTCTTCTTCTCTAGTTTCTTTTCATTTCAGATTCTCACATGTTTAGCAGCTGTACCTCATGGAGGTAAGTTTGCCAGTAACCAATATGCTTTTCAAAAGCTGAATATATACATCTTGTTCCATAAATCTATATGCGGAAAAGACTTCAATCCTGTATCCAGCCTATCAATTCACAGCTTTTTAAACAATCCTTACATCTGATGTGCATCATGTTTTGCTAGAAAACAACACGTGGCCACTGTACCTTGTTTTGTTATAGCTAGTTCCAGTGGTTTTCCATTTCATTTTGTTTGCAAAACGGTAATTCAAATGTAAATTTCCATCAAAGAGCAGAGGTGCTTATGAATTTATCATTAACTTGAAAGGTTAAATGTTGGAGTTAAAGAAGCCTGAGTCCATGATAAACTCGTAAGCACCTCTCTTCTTTGATAGAAATTCAGGCCAATTTTTGCCACCCCTTTGGTGGACGTATTAACAGGGTTACGCTGTAGCTGCTGTTGGTCTCAACTCTTGGAAATTCATGGTTTTCTTCTTCGCTATAGGAATAGCTGGCAATAACATCTCTAAAACATCAGAGTATCTTGGAGGGACAACCAGCCATTGGAGAACTGGGGGTGTGAATTTGGGGACCACGTCCAATAGTGATGATTGCCCTTTGTCTGCAAAACCCAGTTCAGTAGAAGGAATGAAAATCCAAAAAGGGCTTACAACTTTTTTTACTTAAAAACACAAAGGTTTTAAGGAGGAAAAGGAGACATTCTAAAAGATGTTAAGAAGAATTTATCTCAGTACAACAAAATTCTGTAATAAGTAGGAAGAATTTAGGATGCATTCTTGATATTTGCCTCTTCCTTACCAACAAAATATACAAGATCTACCCTATCAAATTATTTCTTAAAGCAAACTTGCAAAACAAAGAAATCTGACTTTTCTTATAAAAACCTTTTGCTAGCAACTTGCATGATATTTTAAATATTTCATTTATCTTTTACAAAAATATTGCAATCCCTATTAGCAACTATACTTCTTAACAAATTATATAGAAGAGTTTGATAAATTTGATATTAAATTAAGAATTTCTGACGGCACTAGCTCTCAATATAGTTTTCTAAGGAAGTCTAAGTCCCTACATCTTCCTAAACATCTTCGACAAACATTAAGTTGACATCCTCCAGCACAACTAGAGAAGAAGAAGCAAGTAGGAGGGAAAAATTGAGTGATTTTGATCTTTCTGTTCTCCTCACCTGCGGCCTTTTCTGATATTTGGAACATTTGAGCTGGAATGGCCCAGTTGTGCTGTACTTGCTGATGATGGCACCAAAAAACCCTTTACTACAATAACGAAAATTTCTCCTGTGGAACTATGCTCTCTGTATATAGTCAGCACCCCTAACTTTTGGCACCTACTATAGAAAAATGAGGTGTGGCATATATGCTGTTTTTAATAGTAGCATTTGTTTCCAATATAAATGCAGGCCCAAGAATGGCCCACCTGCTCCAGCTAAAACCAGTTGTCATTGCAAGTACATTAGCTGGATTAAATGGTGCAAGTTGCTCTCCAGCTTTATATTACCAAAATCTTATATCTTCCCAAAGGAGCCTTACCATGTTGGACTCCTCTCAATACTGCCAGCTGAGCAGAAAATACTTATTCAGTCCTGCAAGGCATTCCCTAATCAGCAACATGCTGACAAACTTGTGCAAGGACCTATTGAAAATAATACAATGCAACATACCTCCAAGGAGACTTTGTATTGATATCAAAATAGTCTTTACATCCATAGAAGCAGCCCACTGTTCCTAGAGAAGCAAAAATTTGTGACAACATTGATAATAAAGGCCCAAATTCAGTAGCTAATAAACAAGACATATCTATACAAACAGAATTGACTACTAAAACTGAGAACTTAAAGATTTAGACAAGTCATGCATCTACCAGAGATTTCACATATGGGCATGGTGTCAAAAGGCCCCTATGGTCATTAATATTTTAATACCTGATGAAAGGGTTGAATACACACTGCACGTGCTATTTAACTGTATAAAATGTAAAGTTCTGATTTGTTAGTGGATTAGCAACTAAGCTGTTTTGTTCCTACAATTATTGTGCAGACACTAGAGAAGCCTGAGGTGTTGATAAATCATTAACAAGCTTTGGTAACATCAGTGTGCACTTGGCAAAAAATGTACAAGGGGACTAGGGATTAACCAACTCAATAGCATCCCATTTCTCAACTTGAACATATTTGCCAATGAGAGAACAACAAGGGCTTCCAGTGTGTGTGTATATGCTCTGGTATTTTGCATTCAATTATAGGGCACACTATTAGTCTATTGAATATCATGTCTTTCTGATGGAATAACAACAGTCTTCTCTCTATTTCCTAGACAAATAATTTTCTTCTAAAAGACTGTTGTGCAACCAACTGTCTTTTGTATCCTTTGCAAGTCACACAATACCGATTTCAAATGTGCATGCCATAAATCATCAACCAACTGTTTAAGAGGAAAGATAGATGGCTGCACTACAGAGTGTTATAGAAGAAAACTTTCTATTTTCTACTCATTTACTTATAAGTTTTGGGCAGGTAATGCTTTCCTTTAATATGCCAACACAGACAGTTTTATCTCAACAAGTTTTTCAATGCATTTAATATTCTACTCTCATTAAGTTGCAAACCAACCATTAATGGTCTGTTCATAATTAAATAGAGGCATTAAGAAACCCTTTTCCTGGCTTCTTTCATTTTTATGTGATTTCTGGAAGTGAGTTTTCCCCCAAATCTCAAGTTCAGGTGACCTTACATTGCACAGACAAGGATACTCAAACCAGACATTAGTGATCATGTCCCCTATGTGTTATCCAGTTACTAACTGACTTTACACCTCCATTTTCTTTCCAAGTTCAAGCTCACATTTCCTTTACTACATCAAATGGTTGTTAATTCTCTCTAATACAGATGCATTTTGATGAGCAAGCATTATCCTTCAGTTTCAGCAGACACACAGAGCACATTGTCATTCATGGTGCAAATTATTCTTTCAAGACCAGTGCACTGGCCCTGAGAGAATAATTTTCAGCATGAACTGCTTTGTCTAATGATGAAAACTTCCTTCACGTTTATAATGTGAACTAGCTTCTTTCTTTGTTTGTGTTGGAAATGATCACTCATTCTATTGCATTCATGCAAATTAGGCTTGGCTTCCTTGTTGAAATAGTTGGTAACGAGGTCAAAAATTCAACTGTTTGTAGCTTGCAATAGCCAAAAAGCCTACAAAGAACCAGGGTGTCCACTGAGTTAAACTTCAAATTCCAGCTAAAGTTTCAGAAAAGTGACCTTTTCGAGCTTTTTGGGCAGAATAACACATTGTTTTCCAGCCATATCATGAATTTTGGCATGAAATTCCAGCCATTGAAAGTGCGGTCCAACTATTGCCAAAAAGTATTGAATGACTTTACAATTTCCAATAAATTGGAATTTCCAATATAAATTTCAATGTCTTCCTGTAAGTAACCCCTGGCGGGATAGGGAAAACGTCCAATCCTGAGTCAAATTGGTGAAAAAGGCCTGTCTAATGTGATACTGAACAATCTTTTCTTCTTTAATCTACTAATGCTATTAATTACTTTAGGCTCAAAAATAAAATTCCAGCTTTTCAAGCCAAAGCAGGACAAAAACCTATGGTTTTCCAGCTTTTCTGGCCAAACTCTGAAAAAGGCTCATTTTCCAGCTGTTCCATCATTTCCAGCTTTTTCATCATTTCCAGCCAGAGTGGACACCCTGAGTACATTATACAAAAAGCCTACCAAGTACATTATAGCTGAGGTAATCTGTCCTTAGGGACCATACACAGTTTTAGCTCACAGCCTAGAACTAAAAGGTTCTCCATTTTTGACCACATTTTAGTTCTAAACGTTTCTTAATTTAGCAAACACTATTTCTGTGAAAGTGTATGTAGAAGATGAATGTAGTAAACTATTTGTCCTACACAAGCAAAATGCATTACTGCAAGTTGAATTCCAAGGCAATGTTAAATTCACATTGTTTTGGTACAGCTTTATGTTGAACAGGGTAACAAATTCAATGTGCTTCTAAGAGTTTCTTAAATTTTAGGCTGTCTAGTACTAATATGAACTGCTTATAAACTGGTTCTTATAAAAGAAACATGTATAGCAAGTATATTTTAATCAAAGTATATAATAACCAAGTATGTTATAATGAGATTATACTGTATCAATGATAAACCTTTTGGTTTGATTGAAATGATGCTTTGACGTGATGAAATGGGATTTTGAGAAGCCAAGGTGGCACCAACTTAATTTCTGGAAGACAACCCACTGGTTATAAACAGAATTTCATTGTTTCAAGGTTGGCTGCAGGTTGTATTGAGGTGCAGGCTATCTGTTGAAAAAATATTTCTGGTAGAATTGCCCCTTGCATGAAATTTTATATTAGTTGGATGTTCCCTTTCCACCTCAAAAATATTCCTGGAAGGGTGGGTTATATGGGGGTGCAGGTAATCTGATGACATTTACCAACTATAGACATCATTTTTAAGCACTGAAGGTTATATATAGGACAATATGGTAACAAAATTGCTTTTGACACAATCCAAGCTAAAATGCCATAACAAGGTATTCATTCTAAGAATTCTGCCCCAATATGACTGCATACATCCATGCAAAAAAGTCAGGAACTTCTTACTGCTTAGTGGGGTTTTCCCATTGAAGAGGGGACACCATTTAGGAATAAATGGTAACCACAAATAGCTCAAACAATTTGAAAGATGAAAAAGCCATTTACCATACAGAGCAGTACACAGGGTTGCTACTAGTATTTCAGTAATAAAATTCCAGCTTTAACTGATATTTTCAGTAAAGTCCTTATAATTATAATCCTTATCAAAATTCTAGGATACTATTACTTCTTTGGGAGAGCCTTGACCTTATTTTTGGTCATTCAAATTTTGAATTCATAAAGCATAGAACTATGCTTCATAAGTATTATGACACTTAACTGTGTGTGTGATGGAGTGTGGAGAAAGTCATTGCTCTGAAATGAAATAATACAAGACTCAAAACTTCCCTGATTTATCCTAATTTCTTGAAAAATCAGTCCATGCCCTGAGACATGTGCAATTGCAGATGCACATGTCCACATATGTACAAAATCCCCCGCATGAGCAAGAAATTGCCTGTGCCAACATCACTATTAACTATGCAATTACACATGCCAAATAGGAGCTTTGTAGTCACAACTGCAACACTAGTGACTGTCACTTTTTGATTTCATAACTCTGTTCTATCCAGTTTTTATCCTAAATGAAATATTTGACATGCTTCAGCAACAAGAAACTCTCTTTTGCGGATACACAAATCTTGAATCGCACATGCAAATCCAAATAAGTAAGAGCAATCACTCGTGCAAACAAGGGTGTACGTGTGAATTGACACTTGTGCACCAATTTCTTCTGGGTATGGACTGAAAAACTTTCTTTTTCTCCTGACTTTCCCTGAATTAATATAAAATTCCCTGATTTTCCCTGAATTGGTGGCAACCCTGAATACATAGGGGAGTTAGAGAAATCACATCAACTTTCAATTAAAAAAATTGCAAGCTATATTCGAATATAACTTGCAAATTACACAACACATCAACTTATCAAAAAAAATACTATGCATAAATGCTTTTAAGCAACAGTAATCTCCTGCAATAATGAAGGTCATAACAACTACATTGATATCAATTGAGGGGATCCTCATTCCTTCCTTTTGAAAACCTTACACCATACAAGCAGACTTGCCATGATATAAACCTAATACTTCATAGCACATTCAACAGGAAATTAGATTACACTTACTTTCAGTATATCAAGACAGATATTACCATTATCATCTACATTTGGGTGGAAGCAGGGTGTTGTGAATTTCACTCTTGGTGCTTCATTTGGATAGCGATCAGTAAATTCTAATGACAACTTGTACTTTAAACCTTCATATGGCTTTAAAACAAATGCCATCTGTTAGCATAGCAAATATAATATGAATCAATATAGAGCATTTCTAAAATACTAAACTGAATTAGTTCAGAACTACGCATCATAAATTCTATCTATCTACTTAACACAGAAAGAGAAATCAAGCATAAACTTGCAATTTGTTTCATGATTTATAGTGCCAGTTCTCTGCATTTCTAAATGGAAAATGTCAGTATATTCATACAGCAGGGCTCATTGAAGTATTTTGTGCCTGTGTGCACACAGCTGAACACGAAATGCGCCTGCAATTATAAAATGATTTAACTGATAGAAAGGCAAAAAAGTAATTGCTTATGTGGTTCTACTCGCATTTTAGCTTTATTAAAAGAAGTCCCTTCAATGAAGAGCACAATGCAATAAATTCAATCATTTTTTGACACTTAAAGGGGCCAGCAATGGCAAAACAAGTTTTGCTAATTCCAAAGGTATTTATATTCATCATATGAACATGAAAAAATAAACTTATTACATTGCATAATAATGTTTTTAATGACATTTCAATTCCTTGATTTGTGATTCGTGGCTATAGTTCTTTCCACAGCAATGGCAGCATCACCTCTGACATGAGAGATGAATATTGAAAGAGTTGAAGACAACGAGCCTAGCAGAAGCAGCTGTCTGAAACATACAAGTTGTCCAGAGTGAAGTTGCATTACTGACAGCAAGAAGAAATTAAAAAGAGAGGAAAGTAGGCAGAGATACTAGAGTTGTGCTACTTTCCACAAGACCCACTAACAAACACCTCAGAGTGTATCCAATACAATAACAGCAGGGGTGATTCCAGAGCTAGGCTTTGGGTAGGGCATCTAATTCATTTTATTGTTGTTTTTCAAGTAATAAACTTCTAAAGGCAATTGCTTGCTATAGGGAATACTACTTTTGAGGAAGCATGACCCTGTAGCCCCCCTCAATTGGGGTAGTCAATACAGGCATATGTGAGAAAAAACAAGGAAAATTGTTTCTCCTTCACATTTATGTACAATCTTCCATTGAAATTGGTCGCTCTGAACTAGAAAACTTGACAATATACAGCTTTTTGTTATGGTGTTCCTAGGTGGATGTAGCATTTGTCTAATAGGTTCTTAACCAATTGAGATATCAAATATGTTCCAGAATACAATCTAACTTCTAATTTGCCTACTCCCCAATAATTGAAGAACAAAGTAAGGGCAGGTCAGCCTTAAAAACTGTTATGAAGAGACTAATTCTGTGTGGCATATGAACATTTGAACAGTTTCTTATATTTATGCTGGTTGCTGTTGTTGTTTGAACATGTTGTTAAACATAATGGCTTACTATCTTTCGCTTACGATGTCGCTGTTCTAAAATGTAATTTGTTTTGTTCCTGTTTATGGTTTATAGCTTGGACCTAATGTGTTGGTTTTATTTGAACTACTTTCCTCTAGTATCGCTTCATATTTAACATTGGTTATGGGCCCAGAAAGGCGTTTAATTTGTATTCTGTCGTGAAGTAAGAAGTGGTAAGTAGGCCGTGCGAAATGGCAGGTGCCAATATTGAAAGCAATATGAGCTTTAAAGTTGAAATTGTGCCTTTTAATGGCAAGAACTATCACAGCTGGAAATTTCAAATGAAGATGGTCCTTATGTCAAAGGGACTATGGGGTATCGTAACTGGCACCGATATTGAAGCAACAGGAGATGGAGTAACTAACGAGGAGAAAAGGAAATGGAGAAATCGTCAGGATATTACTTATGCTACAATTTCATTAGCCGTGGAATCAAAACAGCAAACGTATGTACGTCATACAGATAGTGCAAAAGATGCATGGAATGACTTGGCAGCACAGTTTGAAAAGAAATCATTGTCTGCAAGAATTCACTACAGAAGGAAGCTCTACTCAATGCGAATGATTGATAATGAAAATGTGTTGGAGCACGTCGAAAAGTTAAGGGTGATTGCAGAACAACTGGAGGATATTGGGGACCCAATCAAGGAATCAGAATTATGTATTATTCTGCTGTCAAGTTTGCCTGAAAGTTTTGACCATTTGATAACAGCTTTGGAAACATTTGTGGGTGAAGATGAAACTAAACTGACGTGGGATTTTGTTCGCAATGTTCTTTTTCGAGAGGATGATAAGAAATCCTATAAATTATCTGATGACCAAATTGATAGTAACACGCAAGACACATTGATAGCTAACAAGAAAGGTTCTGCTCCAGTGGGAGATCTGTCAAAATGTGAACGCTGTGGTAAAATTGGTCACTGCTGCAAAGTGCTATGCAGAATTGCCAAATAAAAGTGGAAAATCAGGCAGATTTCCAGGAAAATGTCATACATGGCATAAGACTGGTCATAAAGCAAAGGATTGTTGGAAAGGACATTCTAGTGTTAAAGAAAAACCTGATGGAAAGATTGGCAATGCAGCAATGAAAGTGGGACCAATGTCAACAGCCAGTTGGTGGTGCATTGATTCAGGGGCATCTCAGCACATGTCATATATGATAGATAGCATGACTGAAATTCAAAAATTCAAGAAACCAGTTGAAATATATATGGGAGATAACAGTGTTTTGGTGGCTCTTGGCAAAGGGAATATAGATATAGAGGTCTGTGTGCACTCAGAGCAAGAACAGTGAAGTTAACTAACGTTCTTTTTGCACTAAAATCAAAGCAAAATTTGCTATCAATCAAAGCTGCCTCTGCAAAAGGATGGGAATTTCATTTCAGTGATAATAACTGTGAGATAGTCAAGGATGGTGAGTTAAGAGCCTATGCTACACTGAATGGCAGCCTTTATCGATTAGTTGAGAATACTGCAGAATTTGCTGCTGTTGCTGCTATCTCAAGAAGCACTGATAACAAATTGAATTATGACATCTGGCACCATCGATTAGGAAACTTGGGACAGGATAATTTAAAGCTATTACATGATAAGGAATTAGTACATGGGATGAAATGCACCAATGGCACCATAAAACAAGATTGTGAGGCATGTATTAAAGGAAAGATGACTAGAAAACCATTCCCAAGCTAGGAAATAATCAAGAGCGAGATGTGCCAGAGCTTATTCACTCTGATGTTTGTGGATCAATGCCTATCAAATCTCTAGCTGGATCCATGTACTTTGTGACCTTCATTGATGATAGGTCTAGATTCACTGCAATATATTTTCTGAAGAAGAAGAGTGAAGTCTTTCAAAAGTTCAAGAATTATATAGCTTGGGCTGAGAATTTGACAGGGAAGCGTGTCAAAATATTGCGAAGTGATAATGGGGGAGAGTATGTCTCCAATGAATTTCAACAATTTTGCAATGAACGTGGAATACAGAGACAGTTCACAATTGCACGCACACCAGAGCAAAACAGGGTTTCTGAAAGGATGAACAGAACATCATGGAGGCAGCAAGATCAATGCTATTTCATTCAAAAATGCCTCAGAGATTTTGGGCAGAGGCAGTTAACACCACCGTGTATTTAAGAAATCAAAGCCCAACAGTTGCTGTGAAAGACAAAGTACCTTTTGAATTATGGTATGGTAAAAAGCCCTCTGTGTCACATCTATGTGTATTTGGGTGCAATGGTTTTGTCCACATAGAGAATGCAGGAAAACTTGGAGCAAAGGCAAAGAGATGCAGATTTGTGGGGTATTCATCTGAGAAAAAGGGATACAGAATTTATGATATAGAGAAGGACATAATTATCACACAGAGAGATATAAAGTTCTTAGAAGATCAGTATGGAAACCCAGAGAAGCCAAATTACATCCCCGATAAATTGATCTATCAGTTCAGTCCATACTTCGAAAGTGAAGAGGAACTAAATGAAAGAAGAGAGCATTATGAAAATCAAGATTGTGACAATCTAGATCATGAAAATGACATAGATAATGTTACAGATCAAGATGATGCTGATACATCCTCAGCACAAACATATGAGAAACGATTCATTAGGCAAACCCAGAGTCTTCCACCAAAGAGAAAAAGAAAGAGCCCTGATAAGCTTAATTTAATTACAACAACAGAAAAGACGGATGGTCCCTTTTCAGAATCAGTGTTGAATGACTGGTAGAATTGGGAGAATGTAAATCAAAGAGTCACTTATGCGTTACTTACTGAAGCTGATTATGATGAGCCCAAAAATATCAAGGAAGCATGGACTGGAGAGAACAGTGAACACTGGAAGCAAGCAACCAATAGTGAATATGAATCACTGTTAAAGAATGATACATGGGATCTAGTAGAAATTCCTATGAACAAGAACATTATAGGGTGCAAATGGGTCTTTAAGATAAAAAGAAAGGGAGATGGCTCAATAGACAGATTTAAAGCAAGACTGGTGGCTCAGGGGTACACGCAGGAATATGGTTTAGACTATCAGGAAATTTTTTCACCTGTTGCAAGGTACAAGTCTATCAGAGTAATGCTGGCAATATCTAACTCACTTGATTTGGAACTGCACCAGTTAGATGTGAAAACAGCATTTCTAAATGGTAAATTAGATTCTGAGATCTACATGAGTCAACCTGAAGGGTATATTGACGAAAGTAAGCCTGACCATGTGTGTCAACTAAAGAAAAGCTTATATGGTCTAAAGCAGGCAGCAAGACGTTGGAATGAAGCCATGGATGCTCATTTAAAGAAGGCAAGGTATACACAATGCTCAGCTGATTGTTGCATATATGTGAAAAGACTGGAAAATGGAAAGTTTGTATTCTTGTCTCTATATGTGGATGATTTGCTAATTGCATCAAACGATATAAGTATCTTAAAAGAAGAAAAGGAATCCCGTAAAAGAGCATTTGAAATGGAAGATCAAGGGGAGATTCATTTTTGTTTAGGGATGTCAGTGAGACATGACCAAAAGAATAAAAGAATGCTCATTAGTCAGACAAGTTATTTACAGAATGTCTTGAAGAAATTTGGAATGGAAAACTGCAAACAAATTTCAACCCCACTAGAATTTGGAAAACACCTCAACTTGAAAGGAGAAAATGAGTCAAGTGCAGACAAAAGAATGTTTCAATCTGCAGTAAGGTCTTTAGTTTATGCTGCAACAGCCACTAGGCCTGATTTGTCAGCTTCAGTGGGAGTTTTATCCAAATTTATGTCAGATCCAAGTATTGACCACTGGCAAGGCATTAAAAGAATAATGCGCTATATAAAAGGTACCCTTGATTATGGTATAGAGTTTAATGCAAGTGAAAATGATGCAATAAAGTTAATTGGATATTCGGATGCAGACTGGGCAGGAGATGTTGACTAAGACACTTCATATTTGTTTTGTTTATGAAGTTAAAATGTACATGTGCCAAGTGGGAGTGTTAAGAAGAGACTAATTCTATGTGGCATATGAACATTTGAACAGTTTCTTATATTTATGCTGGTTGCTGTTGTTGTTTGAACATGTTGTTAAACATAATGGCTTACTATCTTTCGCTTACGATGTCGCTGTTCTAAAATGTAATTCGTTTTGTTCCTGTTTATGGTTTATAGCTTGGACCTAATGTGTTGGTTTTATTTGAACTACTTTCCTCTAGTATCGCTTCATATTTAACAAAAAACTTTAGAAAATTAAGAACAGCCACCCTAAACCTCTATAGTGTATATAGAATACTGAGTATTTGGGAGACAAATTGGAAACTCATGCATGCCTGTAAAGTTAGGTGAAGAACCATTCTTCGCTAGAAAAGTCTATAATTTTCAGTTACTTGTGTCTTCTTGAGAGGTAAAATATATCTTCCAACCAAATTGACCATTTTGCTTTAAGTAAGTTGATAGCTGTAAATATTTCTCTCTTGGCATTCCGATTATTGGTTTCTGTTTGACCTGCCAATCTTTCAATAATGGTTTACTGCTATGAACTTCAACTTATCATTTGTGCTCAACATAAAAAAGCCTGAACAAGATAAACTTTGAAAACCAGATGAAAAATGTGCCTGCAGATACTCGGAAAGTAAGCTTTTGTGCATGCGAGCGCCGCTTGCATGCTTGTACATTTTAATGATGTCGATGCAACAGAACCATGTCACTTAGCAAACCCTGAATACAACTTCATAACATAGTTTAAATCATGCATGGCCACTGCACAAGAATGGTCAAATGAGTATCAATCAAGTATAAAATCATAAAAAAACACACACTAATAGAAATGGGTAGTATCCAAAGCAAAGACCAAAAATCAAACATCTACTCAGCTGCAGCTGCCTGTCATGTATAATAATTGCTTCTACACCTCAACATTTTAAAACTTTTCAACTTATAAGCTATGCATTATTTGGCATTTAAATTTATTTACAATATTTCAGAAATTGATAAGGTAGGAAACACTTTTTTATAACTATGAGATGAAAAGTTACAAGTTTCATATATACTTACTGTATCTGTTACTCCTGATATGGTAGCAGTCCAATGGAAAAGATTATCACCTGATGGGAATGCAGAAACTTCAGTCAAGTCTTTTCCCTAGAGAAAGAAGAACATATTCTAGTTCTCATTCTATCATATTTTTCATTCTATACCAGGGGCAGCACTTTGACATTTATTAGGGTAGAGGTACAGGACTCTATTTAATTCTGTTGATTCTTGCTACCTGTCAGCCTCCTAAGTCCCTGTTTGTATGGAGAAAATAGCCTTGGATATTTTGTGGCATGACTATTTTCCATTTACCTTTATATGAGAGAAACAGCCTTAGCATGCTGGGGCTATTTTAATTCACATGGCACCAAATTTGACACTTTTTGTGAGCCAAATGAGAAGATAACGGAATATGCTTGCACACTGAGACTATTCCTGTCTGTGTTTATATGAGAAAAAAATTGCCTCACCAAGCCAATATATAGGCTCACACAAGTGATATATCAGCAATAAAAAATAACCTCACCTAGGTGAAACAATTAGTAATAAGCATATAAACACAAAATAAGAATTGCAGTGGTTTGTATAGGATGCTGATATCTCACTTCAAGAAATAACCTTGGGTAGCTGAGGCTATTTCCTCCATATACACTGGGCTGTACAATTCTTCAAATCTAGTAACTACTCATCACCTAGTGCCAGTCACTGGTTTATGTAACCAACTAATCTATCATGCCATAACACAACATAAAATTCAATTACCATTGAACTAAAAATTCAGATTAGGAGGGCTCTGTAACACAAATCTCACACAAGGAAAGATAACAGCTTGAACTGAAGAGAAATTTGAACTTTCAAATTCTGTTCTTTGAAAAGAACATGGAAAGACCATTCTGTGGTGGTACTTACCAGTTTGCACTTTGGGTATTAAAATTACAGATAAACTCTAATTATAGGCCAAAAAATTTGCTGGAATTATAGAGGCTTGTGAATTATAGATTCACATTATGGAAGGCAATTTTAACAGTTCCTTGGGAAATTCCCAGTGAGCTTGGATTTGATAGAGCTATGGATATGTGTTATTCAATTCAAGGGGAATTGAATTGGAGAGTTAGCTGTGTAGATGAAATGCTTAGCAAAAACTTTCATACTACAATGTACTCTAAAAGCTCACAGCAATAACAACCTTATTCACTTAAAAGCTCTCAGTTGCACTGATCACACCTTTCAAGTCTAAGAGTAACTGGAAGGCCAGCAAATATTTTTAGCTTGGTAAACATATATGATAGCTGAAGATAGATTGCAATCATTCCATATATTTTGTGCATGTTGTATTTCGTGTTTCTAGATGCAGCCTTCAAGACAAGTCATGTCAGCCAGCTGTTATCACTACAAGACTTTCTAAGTTGTGAATCCAGCCATTATCTTTCATGCCATTCAAAGAGTTATGCGATGATTTGCTATGGTTTCAGCAAACCATTGAGAACAGAGTATCTTCCTACCCATATGGGTACAATTACAAATTTAAACGCAAGTAGCACGGCATTGGCAAGAGGTATTACTGTATGTAAATTACCAGCGTTAAGGCCGCAAGGTCTTGCTTTAGCCTAGAAGAAATAAAACTTTAAATCAAGATGAATAAGCAACGACAGAAAAGGTTCAAATATAGAGTAATTGATGCGATGAACAGAAAAATCTCCATTCCAAAAGCAATATCTAGACAATGTGAGCCAAAAGGAATAGAATGAGCTTAGATTTTGATAAGGTCTTTTACCTCTTTGTGACGCTATGAGAGCAAGCCTTTGGCTGCTTTCTAACTTCCGCTGTTTTAGAAGATGCTCCTCTAGTTGCTGAGGATCCGTTTCTTCTAGAAGATGCAGTTGCCATGCTTAACCAGTTATTTAGAGAAGAGTCCTTGAACAAATTGTTAGATTCCTCAAGACGAATTGACTGCAACAGCCCTCACAACTTCGGCTGCTGTTACGTTTGAAAATTAAAGCACCCCGGTTGACTATATTTTAAATCAGCCAATCATAGCCCAAGATTTAAATTGAGGCAAATTTACTGGAACGAGGCAGATTTCGGGGTAACCAGTGGAGATTGCTCACAGATCAATGCTCAGACCTACCAAGAATCCCGCATTATGCGGGAACTCCCGCAAAAATTGCATGCATTACTGATTTCAGTTCATTTCATTTATGTCCTAAACTATTGGGATGGTAGTCCTTCAGTACACTTATTGCTTTTGAAGGGGCCCACAAATATTGAAACTTACACATATAAAATAAGGCCCTAGCCTTACAATAAAAAAGAGTCAGACTACATTCTTATAGTAGCTTAGGGATGGTGCTTGCTTAGACTCAGCGGTTAGGCTGTTCCATAATTTTGCTCCCCTATAAGAAAATGCTATTTGACCACCCTTTGTTCTATTTCTTGATATTATTAGATCCGTCACTGTGTTGCGAAGACTGTCGATTGCAATCTGTAAATTTTTGTGGAAAGTTTATCCAGGTATTGAGGAACCAAACCATCTAAGGATTTGAAAACCACTGTTTTAGTTTCAGTCTAAATGAATTCCTTACTGCTATTGATTTTTTCTATTATCATGTTACTTTCATTAGTTTCTTATGTACGTGTATTTCGAAACTTTGAAGCTGCAGATGAGTAGGTATCCAACAGAAGATTTTTGTGATGGGCGTCTGAAAACTTCGCTATCAGAAACCTTGCGAGAATCCTTTGGTCGGGGGGAGGACGTTAGGTGTTTTTATTACACTATTCAATAGATAGAAAATTTTTTTGCATGCAAGAAATCCAGCTTTTGGAATAGTGTTGAATCATAGGTTATATATTTCATGCAAAAAATGCAATTGAAACTTGTAAGCGACTTGTTGTGTTGGCAATGCTCGAAAACTGAGTTTGCCTTCGCGTGGCCAAGACTGGCCCTATTTTACAAATACACTGCAGTACAATCACAGCAAGTTGGATTTAAAGGAAGCATATTTTCTCGAACCGTATTACATCAATGTGGAACGATTTACAAGCAGAATTTTTTAAATTGTATTAGATTTGATAAACAGCTTGTTTTTGAGTTAGTTTGATTTTGCATTACACATGTTCACGAGTCATTTTTCCCTGAGTAATTATATTGACCAGGAGGGTGGGATGAAACAGAACCTTTATCGATGGTGATTTATGGTCAGATTAGAGAATATACTGTATAGAAACTGGGCCGTAGACTCAGTATTTGGAGAGATTATTGAAATATTTCTTGGCGAACATATTGCTAGCCCCGAGAAAAAGCGTGCAATTTTTCTTAGCGTGTATGGTAAGAGATTTATTGCAGCCAAACAAACCAGCGGAGATGGATTTGGAGGAAAGTATTGCAGAGGTCTAACGACATTATTCTCCAAAGCTTAGTGAGATAGCTGAAAGGTTTAAATTGTATAGCCGAGGCAGAAATAAAAGAAAAGGTGTAGCAGAACTAATGGTAGGCTTGCGTAAATTTTCTGAACATTGCAACTTTGGTAAAACTTTGGACAACATGCCCAGGAATAGACTGGTATGCGGTATATATAATGAAATTTTCAAAGGAGGTTGTTGGTGGTAGAGCCAGTACTGAACTTGAAGAGAGCAATGGTTATAGCATTGGCTCAGGAATCAGCGACAAATAATTCAAAGGATTTAGGTGGAAGCCGGAGGATTCATTCAAGCACATTTTCACACCAAAGAAAGGAAATTTAAAAGGAGTAGGCATTAGAAATGGTTGTTTCTGTTGTGGGGGTAAACATTAACGAGCTACCTGTAGATTTCGAGATCTGCAGTGTTACACGTGTGGATGGAAAGGCTATATAGAAAAGATGTGCCGTTCAGAGAAATTGGAGAAATAGAAACAAACTAAAAGGGAATTTGGTATAATGAATGAAAACAAAAGCACAAGCAAAAGCATCATCATTATTGAAACTTATACAGGCGAAAATATTTCACCACTAGGCTCTATTGCTGTTAAGGTTGAATATGAAGAGAAGAAGAGGGTTTTGAAGGAACTAGTTATAAAGGGATCAGGACCAAGTCTCCTTTGGCAAGATTGGCTAAAAGAGCTTAAACTGAACTGGAAATCTATCTTCACAATTTTGGAAAAGGATGAGAATCTTTCAAAATTATTTAAGGAAAATAAGACGATTTTTCAAGACAATCATTCATTACTGAAAATGTAAAGCCAATATTTTGTAGAGCACGTTCTGTTCTATATAAGCTAAAGAGGAGAGTTGAGGAAGAGCTAGAAAGACTTCAGACAGAAGGAATTATGTCACCAGTGGAATTCAGTGAATAGGCAGTTCCTTATTGTGCCCATTCGTAAAGCCTAATGGTGATGTTCGAAAATTGTGGTGATTGTAAGTGTACAGTAAACAAAGTGTCAAAGTTTGACAAATGTCCGATACCTAAAACTGAAGCTTTGTTGGCAACTTTCAGGGGAAGAGAGAAGCTTACCAAGTATGACATGTTTGAAGTATATCAATAATTACTTTTGGATGATGAATCAAGAAAGAATACAATCAACACACACAAAGGACTGTTTTGTTGTTACAGACTAGCATATATATTATTTCATATTTCAAATAGCTAAGGGGGAGGGTAGTATAATATCTGATCAAAACCCTTTTAATAATCCCGACAACCAACTACACGTGCTCTAAAACTATACTCATAATGCATGATAATTTATGATGACTAAATATGGAATCAAAAACATTATATCTCCCCCTTTCTCGAATAACTACTTTGGGATTCATACGAGTTTGTTCTAAATGTCCAAATCGAATCAAATCTAGTTCTTATAACATAACAAAACAGTAACGAATATGCAAGTAGATAAGTTTGAAATAGATAACGCAACTGTCATTAACAATCGTAAATATTCTGACCAAACCTCAAAGTCCTTTGTCGATTCCTTCGCGGATATCTGACTTGTAGTTCATTTTCTTGCACATTTTGCGGTTGATCAACAAAA
>WIPJ01004641.1:0-19527 GCA_018155075.1 Cassiopea andromeda | reverse complement strand
TATATATATATATATATCCTAGTTTTGTCTCTTTTGTACATTTTGGTTAAAGGAACACTACAATTATGGCTACATTGCCTAAAGCCTCAACAAGCAATACTCCTGAAATTATTGCAATCATGCATATTGTAACACTAATGTACCTACAAAAGACTAACACATGACCATTTACACACAACTACCTGAACACCTCAAAATGCAATGTGAAAAGGTCTTGTGTTTTCTAATGAAGATGCTGCCACTCACAAACAAACCTTTCATTTGTAGGATCTTTAGTATACATGCATGAAAATTGTAAAGATGACAATATACACCTGTTGAAGCTTGTTGAAACGGTGTATTTCATCAATGAATAAAACAGTCTTTCTTTTGAACATGATAGATTCATTCTTTGCTACCTTAACTGCTTCCTTGACATCATTTATACCTGAAGTAGTTGCTGATAATTTGACAAATCTTTTTAAAGGATCTTTCTGACACATTGCTCCAATTATGTTTACAAGGCTTGTCTACAAACAAATAAAGGTTAAGAGTTTACTAAATGATTGATTCCACCAAGAAGGTATTATTTGCTACTGCCATCTTGCTCATACAATAATAGCACTAACAACAATTATCTATAAAAGCTGGTACACATTATGATCTTGATGGCAATAACACTTACAGGCACAATGGCCTCCAATTGGATGCTCCTGCCAATCTAATTGTAAAATTAATGCAGATACCTCAAACTGCACAGGACAGCTGCCAATTAAATTGTGTTAATCTTGAATGAGAACTTAAAGATTCTTGAAAGGAATGGCAAAACAATGAAGTGCAGGGCTTTACAAGAGGGCCCAGAGGCTCTGTTCCTTCTACTTTTCAAGAAAATACAGCATACCCCCTTTTACCAGCACAATGTTGAAAAAGCATAGATAAAAATATTTTTGACAGCCTTCACATGTATATCAATAAATTCACCTGCCCCATCCTAATGAGTACAGGTGCCATTTTTAAGCTCTCAAACATGCAAACTTGCTTTCTATTTTACAGAATAAATCTGGGGGTTTTCAAGTCAATGGAATATCTCCATGGGGTCCATTGCAGCAAAAAGGTATAAAAATCATTGATCTAGAATGTGGTTTCAAAAATTCATCAAAGAGCAAAGTCCCAATGACCCCCATTCTCCTTTACTATGACTTCGCCTGCTATTCTGGCCACCTTCTACATTATTTGGCTCCACAGCCCTGGTTGAACTGTCCAGTGAAGTCTCACACATTTTTTATGAAACATACTGCAAAATCCCAAGTATAAGCAACCCAAAACATAAGTCCTCCTGTAAACTATCTCAAATATCTGCCCAAATATAAGCCCCCAAACATAAGCCCAGGGCTTACATTTGGGGTTTTGTGAGTATGGTCAGTATAATGAATGAACATGGACAGAGCTTATACAGAGCCTCCATCCTTTAGTGAGGCTTTGTGCATAAAATGTTATTACTCTCTCTGATTTGACACTGAAAGATGAATTTTTTGGCACACAAGTCACCTGCCCACTCAAAAGACCCTCCAAATATACGCCCCTTGAATAAAAGTCTATAAAAAATGTTTACAAGCCTCTATAAGCTCAGGGCTTATATTTGGGATTTTATGCTACACAATTCAAAGCATTCTCACATTAAATTGCACGAAAGAGAAATTCTCCAACACTTACAAAGTTTAGATGTATTATACTCAGGATTTATAGCCAAAATGCAAATCAACTTTCCTTGATTTTTCCATTACTATTCCCTGACTGATGGCCAAAGACACTAATTTTTTCCCTGCCCCCATTTCACATATTTGCAATAATATGTAAAGAACATGGAGCCTATTATATATAGCATGTAACATACTTGCTATAGCACTATGCACAGTGAAAAAGATGCATTTACTGACAGCAAATGAAACAGCCACTTTGCTAGCACCCATGCATGAGTTCATAAAAATGATTTGTGGATTAAACATTTGTTTTTCCTGACTTTTCCTTGACTTGAGTTAGTAATAAATAAAGTACCTTGACTATTCCAGGTTTCCCTGAATTTTTGGGAAAATGACTAGTTTTCCAGGTTCAGTATGAATCCTCTTATACTCAGGGTGTCTTCCAAATCAAGAAGATGGATTTCCCTGACAATTATCCCTTTTTCCCTGAAATATTTCATTGTGAGTGTCATCCAAAAGAAGAAAAATTATAGGAACTGAGAACCTCAATTTCACCACCAAGGATGGATTTAAGAGATGACTATTGGGTGGAGGGGTGTAGGTAGTTAAAATTTTGATGTTCACTGGAAAGTACCAACAGTGGCTACCTAGCTAATCTGGCTAATTCTAGAAGAGGTGGCCAACAGCATTTCATGCAAAGTACAAAAAATGGAACTACTTCAGCTGTGGGTAAAAGCTAGCTTCCTTCCAAATATGAGAGAAATTGCAAATGTTACAAGCTATAAGTGAATGGTACAAATCATGTAACAGATGACTTAAGGAAATGAAGGAGCAAGCAGAGCTAGCAAAAAATTGTTGAGTTCATGCCCTCTACACCACTGAACATTGCCCTTTTGGCAAGTAGGACAAACATTACATTGATCATTGATCTTGTACTCCTTTGACATTTCAACCATATATATGTCACAGAATAGATAATGGCACAAAGGTGAAAAATGATGATTTAAGTTTGTTGCACCATTCATGGATGTCAGTGAAATTGGTCAGATTTCCCTGATTTCCTTGACATGGTAGACACCCTGTATACTGCACTTACATTACTGACAAATTAAGACCTTGATTTAGAAGAAATGTTAACAGTAGCATGCTGAAGTCATTAAGCAACAATTGAGCTTTTTATGACAGTAGGAATTGCCACCATTGGTACGCCAAAGCAGAAGTTGTGGGGGTGCCACCCCCCCCCACTTTCTACAAAGCCATCTGCAATTGCTTAACCTATTCACAAAACCTGAGAAAACAACTATAGCTTGTCAGCACTTCTTGTAAATTTCACAATTTCACAACCCTCATGACTTTCAATGCTTTCAGAGGGTTGTCTAAACACTCCGTTAAGAAAAGGCAGAATCCGCACTCACCCAGACTCTTTCTTAGGAAAAGTAAGATTAACGCAAATTGGCAAATTTCTCATCTATTTATAAAATTGAGACCAAACAGGTATGGGTTGAATGTCTTAATGATCTTACTTTCCCACAGCCAGGAGGGCCCCACAAGATCATGGATGGGACTCTTCCTGAATTGAGAAGTGCCCTAAATGATGAATCCTCTCCTGCAATTTCATCCTGACCAAAATATCCATCAAAATCTTTTGGCCTCATCTGTTCAGCTAATGGTATTGGTTTATCAACTATATCTATGGGTTTTACGTTCCTTCTGTCTTTGTTAGGTACAGCTGCTGAGCAAGCAGTTTCTGACAGATACTGTTTGGAATTAAACTTGTCGCCTGTACTCTCAGCTTTACTTTTATCATCAGACAAAAGCTCACCCTTTCTTGCCCCTGGGGGTACCAATAATCTGCTACTTAGACCTAACTTCGATTGCGTCGAGAGCTTAACTCGAGCTCCATCCGGAGAAGATTGTTCTGTGTACTTGCGCTTTCCTAAAACACCTGTTATTGGTTGCACCATACTTGAAACGTTCGTGGATTGTTTCTTTGCAAGAATCTTGGCGTCATTGTTTGACGTCTTGTCCTGTTTCTTTTCAACTGAACATGCTTTTGAGAACTGATCCCTCTCTTCGGGACTAGACACTGGGGATACGAACACGCTGCTGCTAGAACCATGCTCGGGCACTTGTTTCCTTGAGAAATCCTGTTCTCCTTTTCTAGTCGAGCATTTTTCTTCTCTGCTCAGGCATGCTTCTACATGATTGTTGATTCTACTAGCTGGAAAATTACAGAAGCATACAGGGCATTCAACCTCCCTAGACATGCTTAGTATAGCAACATTTTCCCACCAAAGCATGGCCTCAACTTCATGCAAAAGAGCTTTCAAAAGAGGGCAAGAATACGAGCTGTCACAAGGGCTCAGTTAGGGAAGTAGTCATTCTAGTTGAGAATGATAAATATCCTGAAGGCGGCTTGACATTTAGAAAGGCGAATTTGAAACTTTTTCCTTCCTATACTAACAGAGAAACCTTCGCGGAGGGAATAGTTTGGATCAAGCGAGTACCAGCATACTCTTTTTAGATTTTTTGTCGTAGACACTGTGCAGTTTTTCTGGATTATGATCTAATTACGAACACCCCGACACCAGGGATTCTCATTATAAGTGTTCTGAGAAGTTTTTGTTAGAAAACATAACTACCCCCGGACATGCTCGACCATTTGGAGATGCTGGCTCCCCCCGATTAGAAGATTGTTTTGAGGGCCAGATTAAGTTTTCTGCTATTTTTTCTTCCTTCAACATAAATTGCAATGACATCCCATTCTATATAGCAACTATGCTAGTAAGTAAAGTGACTGATAAGCACAACCAGGGGCGTCGAAACTGAGGGGCTGGGGGCACTGCCTCTCAATTTTTTATAAAATGACGTGTTTCCACTATTTACCTGAGCTTATCCACGACCTTAGTGATCAGGCCCCTCCGCCTTGACAGTTTTTTCAATGCCTCTGACAACAGCACACAGTCAAAACGTGCCTGATGATCACCCTATTGATATGCATTGTAAGGAAATTTGTAGGGATATAGTCATCTTTATAGAGAAACTATCAATAGGGGGGTGAAAGTCCCTCACCGCCACCCATTCCAAGTATAGCCTCTTGATGCATAATCACATTTTCCAAGGATTCAGCAGTCTTATCTAAGTCGTGAAGACATAGAATTAAACTATCATTAGCAATCATTACATCTTGTTACTACGCTGTGAAGCCCCGTGTGGTTTACAACATTAGAGTTATGCTACCATCTGCTAAAAAAGATTGCGTTCCTACCACTCAAAAAAGTTGTGTTGTTTATTAATTTTTGTGCCGATATGAAGCTCGTCACGTAGGACGCACCACGCAGAGACTAGCCGACAGAATAAAACAGCATGTCCCCGCGAGCATAAGGAAGAAAAGTAATACCGTAAGAGAACAGCCACCTCGTATATGTAAAAACAACAAGTCTAAAATTAATTGTGAGTCGGCCATAGGACAACACCTTATTTCAAATCCAGAATGCCCCAAAACATACACAGACGAAAATTTTCGGATCATTGGGCAAGCAAGATCGTCTTTTCAGTTAAGTGTTTTGGAATCTGTTTACATCAAGACTCAATCTTGTGTAGACAAAAAGAGCCTGTTTTCTCATTGGGACTCTACAAATAAACAATGCTAATAGATCCTAATTGGTCACACTTTGGGCCAATTAGACGAATCCTATCACATTAACTGCATATGGATATATATTTCGGTCAACCTTTAGGTCACTATACGACGTTTTCACACTCTGATGAGTGTCGGACGAAAAATAGCTTTTAGTATGTGAAAAGAATGTTGCCGCTTTTTCGTGCTGTGGTAAAGTTCTGTAGTACCAACAGACTATTTACGTACAAATTATATTTTTACAACTTAAAAATGAACCTGTTCATGTTCTTATGTGTTGAGGTAATTCAACATATCAGGGTGCTAGTTCGAAATAAAAGGTCCAAAAATGCCAAGGTACATGATAGTTGACAATTCAGCATTGAAGGACTGGCAATATAGTTTGTCACCCAAAGCTTTGTGGTTGAAAACTTAGGTTGGAAGCTGCCTATCAAAAAATGAATCTTCTATTTTGGAGCATGCATGAAAGAGGCTGATTGGCAAATAGGCTTAGTGTATTTACCAGTAGAATAAATGAACCGTTTATAAGAACCTAACTAGAATATCAGGCTGAAAAGGCTCTAATTACTTGAAATCAAAATATACAGTTTCAGGCTGTAGGTTCTCAGGGATGTGCGGATGGAGGGCATGGGGGTGTCATGCCCCCAATGTTGTAATATTTTCAAGAGAGTTGGTCAAAAGTCAGCCATGATGCAAGAGAGCTGGCCACAGTATCTACCGTGATCTTTTCTTTTTAAGTAAGATCACTGTAGGCTCTTAATATATGAAGGTTCTAATATGTGCGCTTTTGCTGTACTTGTTCTTTTTTCCCTTATTATGTCTCAGGTTTTAACGGAATCTATTTAGTGTTTCAGGCAAATTTTGATCTCTTCATGTCTAATCTATGTTAAATACCCAAATGGTGCTAAATTAGTATAGATCCTATCATGTGCATTATGCAACACGTAACTTTGGTAGCATTAGTAGTTTTAAAAAAAACTGTTTTGTAACATGTGAAAAGCTTTTTGCAAGCTTCTACAAAATCATTCTTCTCCAAAGCCGTGCTGACACAACTACCTAAAGTATTCCTCAAGATCTGGGGACTTGACGTTGAAAAAAGTAAATTTTTACCATACAAGGATGTTAGAGCATTTCTTAGCAAGGCACATGCAACACAGATCTTGCCAACTGCACTAAGGCCAATCTTCAAATCTTTCTAGTAGTCAGTAAATTTGAAGAAATTCACAATATCTCCAAATACCCACTCTACACAGATACAAACCCTACTCATTGACTGGTTGAATGCTTGCTCATCATCAGTAAGGTCTGGCCTCCGTGCAAAGAGGCATTGAAGATGTACTCTATGAGGATATGCTGGATCCCCATAGATGCATAGAGGTTGGCCATCTAAGTTGAATGAATGCTGCTCCGACCGCTCTAACAGCCTAGACATTGCATGGCACTGTCATGACGCCTACCTTCTACAGGACCAAAAAGATTGGCAATTAGCCCATTAGGTGTAACACCTGACTGGAACTTCAGTGCATGGACTCGTTCATGGCCAATGTACACTGCTCTTTGATGCTGCTTAGGTCTGCAAATAGGCCTAACAGTGCCGTCCACAAAGCTCCAACAGTTGTCTAAAGCAGCGCCTTTGTTATGAATTGCAGCTGCCAATAGCTGTAAGTAATGACGTGAAAGCCAAGGTTGCTCCAGACTAGTAAGAAGGTAGCCAAATCTGTCAATAATGTGGTCTACAACAAGATTGGAAACCATACAAAGCTAAGATATGGGCCTGCCAAAACGAGGGATTAAATTAACATATCTACACGGATATGCAAATCTTTTTAATGCAATGCATAGGCCCTCAACATTGTCAACAACCACACCATTCTAACATTTGAAGGTGTTCAGGAGTTGCAAAGCAGCAGCAAGCCTGAAAATTTCCTCCCTCTCTTAAAACGGAATTCTTCCTCACATTCATCTTCTCGCATATCAAATATATTAAAACGATCATATGAAGAGTAAGGTAGGCCAACATGCAGATTTCTACGATGAAATGGCATTAAAAGAAGAAGTTCTTCGCCATCGATATCGCAATCATCATGCAGCATGTATAAGACATCCTCCATTTTCAGTGTTTGATTTAGGCGCCAATTCAAGGTTGTGGTCGTCTATCGGAAAGGCAAAATGTTGGTTGACAGACCAAGTTCAGATCGGCTAGTTCCAGGCCTCACTGAGGTTCCCGTCGTCGTTCCGTCCTGTTTCGGAAACTCTTTAATACCTCAAATCAGGACGAGTACAAGTAATTGCGTAGACTAAACTGCCAACCATTTGCCGGTATTTTCTACTCAATTTCCATCTCTAGCCTCTGTGTCATCATTTGCTTGGTATGAATTTGGATTAACTTCACAAGGAGTAGATCTTGGCTTACAATGATCAAATCCAAATCTGGTAAGTAGCTCTTTCAGAAAACGTGACTGTGACATTATGATACATTCCTTTGTTCTCTGAAAATAAATCCCAAGAAATGATGAAATTTTGCCAAAGTCTTTCACATTGAATCTGTCTTTAAGTTTGGTCTTGGCCTTATCCATAAGTTCCTTTGAGCTTGAAGCAATAATAATATCATCAACCCATAACAACAAAGTTGTAGTACCTCTTTCTACGTGTTGAATGAACACATATGGACTAGCATTTGATTGAAGAAAGCTCACTTCCCTCTAGTATTGATGTAAGAAACAATGCCAATGTCTTCCACTTTGCTTCAGTCCATACAAAGACTTTTTCGATTCCCACACGAGGTTTGGTGATTGCTGGAACATAGACTTCACATTCAATTGGTGCGTGAAGATATACTCCTTTAACATCCATTTGCTCTAACAACCAACCGTTTTGAACTGCTAATTGCACAGGTATTCGAATCGATTCCATTCTCGCAGTAGGAGAGAAAGTTCCTGTAAAATCTATACCTTCTACCTGGCTAAAACCTCTGACAACATATGGGGCTTTGTAGACAGGGCTCTCTTTATTTCCTTTGATTGCGAATACCCACTTTCCCCCAACTGCAGTTTTATCTTTTGGCAATTCTGTACGGGAGAAAGTTTCATTGTGCTCAAGTGTTTCTATCTCTTCATCCATGGCTTGCAGCCATTCTGCTGCATTTTCACAATTGGTAGCTTCATTATAGCTTGTTGGTACATTCACGAAATAGCGCTCTGGTGCTCTGGCAATTTTCTAGTTCTCTTTGGGTATCTACCCTGGGCGTTGGTTTGCTCTTCTGTGCAATCTGCATTTGGTTCATCATGCTGCGTTTCCAGTTCTGTAGCTATGTCTTCTTGTTCATTATCAAATTGAGATGGAAACAAATCATTTACAATATCCTTTGTCTCTTTATTTTCAAATTAAACAGTGAATTTTACAAGGCGATGCTTGCCAGCTGTCCTGTTTTCAGGGTAGTAGACAGGGTAAGTTGGGCTGTCTCTATCATATCCAATGAAACTGCCCTTTCTGGAATGTGGTTCTAGCTTCGCTTGCCCATGAATATATGCATAACAAATAGTTCCAAATATGTGCAATTTGGCAACATTATGTTTTACTCCAGTTATAAGCCCATAGGGAGTGGCCTTGATTCTTTTTACATAGCCGCATATTCTAATATGGGTGGCAGCCATAATCGCACATCTTCATAGAAAATTTGACAATCCTGATTCGGTCAACATTCCTCTACCCATTTCAAACAAAATTCTCCAGTTGCGTTTAGCAGTCCCATTTTGAAGGGGCGAATATGGCGCAGATAGCTCTTGCTTGATTGAGTGCTTATCCAGTAGTTCTATGAATTCTTTGGATATGTACTCACCACCATTATCACTTCTCAAACATTTGAATTCTATTGAAGGAAATATGTCATGGAAGAAGTTCAATATTTTCACTTTTCCGTAAGGTGCCACATCAGCAAAAATCTCTCTGTTGCTATAGATGTATCTGATGTTGATTTCAAGAAATATGTAAACAAGCAACCACAAAAATCGTCAGTAAATATGATTGCATATTTATATCCATCTTTAGCTACTGGCTCAATTGGTCCAGCCAAGTCAGTGTGGATTTACTCAAAAGGCTTTGTTGCACGAGGATCTTGCTGATGGTTTTTTGTATTTGTTTGCTTTGCCAAGATGCATGTATCACAGTTGAAAGTGCCATGATTATTTATCTTCATTCCCTGCACAACACCCTCTAGCCGAGCAATATCACTGGTATTACAATTTTCCAAGTATTCCATGCCATGTTTGCAAGCTCTCACTGCGATTTTGGATGCACAGAGTTCTTATACAGATAGTATAAGCGTCCAAGTTGTTCAATCTGAAATTTTGTACCATCACATGCTAATAGTTCAGCACTATCTTGGCAAGATTTAATCATTGCACCCTTGTTGGTTGCTGCCTGGTCAGAAAAGATATCTTGTGGGTAAGTTGGTATGAAGAGAGTATTTTCCAATTCATCCTCATGTAGTTGTCCATCCTGTGCACGTAAAAATACTACTACTGTTCCTCTTTTAACAGCTACATTATTCTTTCTACTGCCATCTGCTAACTCAATATAATGCTCTTCTGAGCTAAATGTGGGTTCATCATTCGAAAAATTCTCATTTGTGTTGACAATGTGAGCAGTAGCTCCACCATCTACCAACAAATTTGAATTATTGGTTGTCAAGAATGGCCTATCACTGTCATCAACTTTAAAAGAAAATGTATGATAATAAGAGTTCTTTGTCCCTTTTGCATGGTCAAGATTTTGCTTACGCCATGATTTGATGACTTGCAAAAACTGCACCATTTCTTTTCTCTTGGGGGCTTTCTACAGTCTACGGACTTATGTTCAGCTATGCCACAGTTAAAACAAGAAAAAGGTTTACTCCTCCGACCACTTTTTGATTTCATTACAGAATCATTACTGCTTTTGGCTTTTGTTGAACGTGTTTTTTCCGTTTCATCAAAATTACTCAAGGCTTGCTTGACTTTTTGGAAGGTATCTACCGTTTCTGACTGAGTAGTAATGGCGACAAAAGCTTTGTATTCATCAGGTAGGCCTTTTAAAGTCATAGCAATTAATAACGCATCACTTACTTGTTCATCTGCAGCTCTCAGTGCAGATGCAGCCTTTTCGACACGTATCATATAATCTGTAACCGATTCTGATTCCCTTTTTGCTAATGTTGTAAGTTGGTTGTACAATGTAATCACTCGTGGCTTGCTACTCCCTGCATAGAATTCACGTAGTATTTTGAATGCTTTCCTTCCATCATCCTCGGCCTCTCTGACTACAGGTGATAGCGAGCTTTCATCCAGGAATTGTATTAATTCTGCAAATGCTGTTTTGTTCTTGTTCTGATCGATTTCATCTCTTCCAACGAGCGTCGCTTTCAGCTTGCGAAACTTCATGTAGCCTAATAGTTTCAACTCCCAAACTTCGGATTTTCTCTCGTCTCCGTCGAATGCTAGATTCTGCCATTGGAAACTGGGCCCATAACCTGTTAATATATCTCTACTTGCCATGACGGAGGAAGAATATACACAAGAAGGAGATCATTTAGTTCATCTTGAGTAATTGATTAAAAGCGAAAAAGCACATGGAAAAAGGTAAGTTATGAAGAACAATGGAATAAAGTAATAACGTCATATCTGACATCCTTCAGCATCAACTTCCAGAGAGTCTCGGTATTTTGAATAGAATTTTGCTATGCCGATGACATTTTCTTATTTCATCAGATTATATATTTTAAAGAAAAGATCCATTCTTCGCTACTGGGAATCTCCGATCTTTAACTTTCACAATACCAATCAACCAGCAACCAATGGTGATTTCTAAAAATTTTAACAAGGGGCTCTAGGCACAACCACGCCCATCGTTTGGGTGTGGCTCAGCTACAACCACACCCATACTTTCAAAGATGAAAACATGATAATTTGGTTTAATACTGATATAGTATTGTTCGGAAATCATAGCTCATTTTTCCCCAAGATTGTCGATTTAAATTGAATGTCTTGGGGAATCGAGAGTTTACTGGATAACTCCGCGCGTTGAAGTTTTGAAGTACATAGATATCAATAAAGAAAACAGATTAAAGGAAGAACATACACAAAATAAGTTCAAACACGAAATAAGTCCAAGAGTTTTCAACTAAGTGCTTCCTCGAAGCGTAATGTTCAATGTTAATGTGTTCTCAACACAACTCCCGTAACTCGAAAACCCATCTCATCAATGTGCGTGCTCCATGTCATATGAGCAATTGAATTCAATCCATAACACACTGCGGGCCGCCCAAAAGATTGGCTTGCCAATCATTTGGGGGTATGAAAAATGTCATAAAATTAAAAAAGAAATAAAGATGTTATAAGCAATTGTCTACTGATTCATCTACTTCTTCATCAGCTACAAACTTTATTTCTGACTTAATCGTAGGTACAGTTTGATCCTGATAGTCTCCATCAATGCCAACTGCACCTTGTTCTTCTCCGAACTCCACTGG
Organism: Cassiopea andromeda; assembly: GCA_018155075.1. Taxonomy (NCBI): domain Eukaryota; kingdom Metazoa; phylum Cnidaria; class Scyphozoa; order Rhizostomeae; family Cassiopeidae; genus Cassiopea; species Cassiopea andromeda. The sequence continues at coordinate 7,703 of WIPJ01004641.1, read as the reverse complement.
ATATAATCACGATATCGGTCTTCTAATTGTACTAGTCTTTTGTCCACATCTGTTCATCCTTACTGTTTTGCAATTCAAATTGGTCGGTTCTTACCATAGAGTTAATAGGACTAGAGCGCTGACTGGCTAATTCCATTGTATACAAAACACTGGCCTGGCATGCAAATCCACCATGGCGCCCTAGCAAGGCAGAAAGCTAGTGTACACTAGTCACAAAAAGAAAATAAATCATGTTTCCGCTACTTATTTCACGGATATTATAATACATTATGGCTTCGGAGAGAGACTAAGAGTTTTTCATGCTTTTTTGGAGAAACTTTTGTGTTTATTAGCCGTGGACTCAACCGTGGTAGCTTAAATATCGAACATTGTTGCTGCGTTGCTGTGGATACCTTACTAAGTTTCCTCAAATGCTGAAGGTATTTACGATCTATACTTAAGGCAAACAGTAATGAAGGTTAAAGAGTATGGCTAAGATTCATTTAGTAGCAAATACATTTCAAATCAAAGAGCTTTTCAAAGTAGTAGCTAACTATGCCGTCTCAGGAATGAGTTTAAGGCCTGCAAGAGCTTAAGGTGTCTGTCTTATTTATCGGTCTATGTGCGATAGAAATAATAAAAAACGTAAAGAAATCTTCAGTCAATATTGTATATTATACAATAAAATTTGGTTTGTGAGTATCTGTCTCCTAGAAGGTGTACTTTGTCTTATAACGTGGTCAGTGTAAATTCTGCCGAGCCTGTGAGAAATGATTGTTAATACAATTCTGCAATACACACTATCAATATTGTTACATGGCCATCTCGTAGGCTTGAAACAAGAATATGGCTGTCAATTGAGCGTTGTGCCAGTAAAAGAATGAAGATTCTTTGTTTCAAAGAGAGCTTTCACTAGAATTTGAATAGTAATGCAGAAGCTTAAATGATGTGATGTTTATCAGCTGGTTGATAGAGTGATGCAACAGATTATGAACATTTAAGCTGTTTTTATGAATGTGAGATCAAGCCATTTGTGCACAACAGATCATCACTCTTCAAGATGGCATTTGAATCAAAATAGCTTTCAAGTTATCATTAACACAAAACGAAGAATTCTGAGGAGAATGGATACTCTCTATAATGCAGTTTGCATTGTTTTAATACCTCTATGCTCTTATTCTGGGACAATGCTCTAAAAATCCACTTAAGCTGCCAAGGATTGGGATTAGTATTTTAACTATTTCATCTTTGAATCTTGCTGTAAGCCATTTCCAGAGGCCTTAAAGAAATGTGCATGTAAAAGCATACTCAAAAGCAGACTTACTTCTGGACAATAACCTTTCTGTGATAGCAAAAATGGGCTGTTGTGATGCACCAAAGCCAATAGTAAATGCTTTTCTGAGACCAACAATAATTTTCTTTCCAGCAGTATTTATAAATTATATATATATATATATATATATATATATATATATATATATATATATATATATATATATATATATATATATATATATATATATATATATATATATATATATATTCTATACATTATGTATAGCTATTAACAAATCTTTTGTTTGAAAGATTCTATGGTGTCATAATAATACACGTTTTTTTATATAAGAAAATCATTATTTTGCCTGAGCCTCAATTTTCTTAACATTTCCCGAAATTGAGCCTGACATTTTCTTAAATTTTTCTTAACTGTTACTGAAATAAACTGGCTAGAGTGGCTTACACTTTCGTTATTAACACTGTATACTTGAATTTGAATTTCATCTTTAACATTTTGAATGCAACAACGAGGAAATGCCGATTTTTGGCCTATAAAAACACTTAATTTTGGAAATTGAGCCTCGTGATTTTCCTATGATTTTCTTAAGATTTTGACGATTTGAGCTTCATTTTCTTATAAACTTTTTTCTTATAAAACAAACGTGTAATATGTTCAGTTATTGGCTTACTTTCCCTAAACTGTTACTTCAGCACCCAAGACAATTGATTACTGTGGCTAATGAGCAACAAAAAGTTTGGGCAGCCACTTTCACTTTGTGAAGTGGCCTTCTAGCATGATGTCTTGAACTTGTATCCTAAAGTTCGGATATCCTTTCTCTGAATCTCATAAAGTTTTGTAGTATATTGCCACAGAGATGTGCCTAGATACTTTCCTTAGATACTGGAGGCATCATGCCCTCCCATTTGCATATCACTGGATAGCCATTAATTTCAACTGCTTCATTTATGTGATTTTAAAAATTGCCATATCCTCAAAAGCATTCCTTGCTAATGTGATCCAGGCAGATATAAGGAATTTGATACTCTCTAAATATACAGAAATCATATACCATATGATAGCCCTTCTTCTATACGTTCTGAATATGCAAGGAAATTCCAGGTTTTCCTTAGGGGAGAGATGTTGCATCAGAAAAACAACTCACCAAAATCCTTGCATTGGGCTTGTATGTACATGCCTTTGTCATCAAATGATCACTCAGTAATCCTCAATATACCCGAACAATAAAGCTCTATCAACTTATTCCCTCTCTACTTTGATTTTTTCAACCTTTTATGAGTTAAGCACTAACTGGTGCAATGAGACAAAAATATGGATTTCAGCTGTTTCTGGTGGTTTCGGCTGTCTATGTGTGTAGCTGTACGCAGCGCAAGAGGTTAATATTACGGGAATAATTATCTATTTCCAATATACATTCTCATTAATCATCTTTCAAGCGTCTGTTAAACTTTTGCAATACGAACGTATTTTCCGTTTGATCTTTTGCCCGACTACGCTACCATTTTTTATTTACATTGTTGACCCCTATCACGTGACGTAGCGAGCTCTCTAGACCTATTATCTCTATGGTTCTTACCAATAAGTTCAGCGTAGCCTCTGTTTCGTCAGTTGTTAAATCACCCTTCATCGGCTCTTTTTTATTAATTTTTGCCTTGATATTGTAAATAAACCTCAATGTGAATCCAATTACTCGCCAAACTTTGTAAACAACTGATGCTAGAAATGTCTATCAGGGAATAAATATCGATTTGCGTTTTTGCGTTTACACTTAATACTTGTGAGCTTTCAATCATTTTCTAAGTCAACATAATCATCATGACGAAAGTTTTTATGAGTAGGCCACAACGACGGATGTTTTTTCAAAAACTCTGGTCCTTCCCACCATAACTTTAATCCTTTTAGCTTCGATCCCAGAATACCTCTTGGTGCGAGGTCTGCAGGGTTCTCCTCACTTGGGCAGTACCTCCACTGCTGGGGGGATATAGTCTCTCTAATTTCAGCTACCCGATTTTGAATAAATGTTTTGTGCATTTTCTCCGTTTTTAAAATCCAAAAAAGTACAATTTGAGAGTCCGACCAACAAATAGACCTTTCTCCTAATTACATCATTCCTGCGCGCGCAATACATAGTGGTACTTGTGGTCACGCGTTGCGATGCTTGTTGTTGTTTTGAGGTTATTTTGTTCTTCTGTTTCATGATTATCTCGCAGAAAATGTCTAATAATAACGAATTCGAAGAAAATTTAAACGAAACCCATTGCTCCAGTTTTTTTCAAAGCTCCTGCCCGAGCAGTGGTTTTATTTCAGAAGAGAAAGAAGCCGACGAAGAGATCAATGTTGATAGTCCAACTCCAAGGCGTGGAGGATACACGTGTTGTGTGCCATTTTGTTTTAGCAACAGCAAGAGAGATAAGCATTTATTATTTTATTCATTTCCTGATGGAAAATCAAAGGAAAAGCAGCTTCTACGTAAGAAATGGCTTCATATGGTGAGCAGAAAAGACTTCGTTCCAACCAATAGAGGACACAGAGTGTGTTCAAAACACTTTCCTGGTGTCAAGAAAACCTACATGAACAATGTGCCTACCTTAACCCCAAAAGCTGAGAAAAAAGCCCTGCTTTCACCAGATCCACCGTGATGTTGTGATTGACGTCGCAGCACTCCTTTGGCATATTGGCCAGCATATAGCAGCCAAGTTTATAATGACATAGCCGAATGTGTTTTAGTTAGTTGGTTAAAGTTCGAGCTACGATGCAGGCGTGCTTTTTATGTGTCAATCTTCGAGAACCCAGCAATAGCTTTAACAGTGAAGTCAAGAAATCGACAAAGTTTACAAGAATATGGTGCCAAAGAGGAAGCAAATGTTTTTCTTAACTGCGAGGCAGAGGTAGTACAGGAGCATGAGGAGATGGAAGAAGACATCAACAATGAAAGAACAGTAGATGGAAGAGATTCAGATTCATGCCATCACAAAATAAATCAATTGGAAGAAGAGAATAGGAAGCTGAAAGTTGAAAATTGGCATTAAAAGCTGAAAATGCTCTTCTTCGTGAAAAATTGTCAAGCAAACCAAACAGGCCTACATTTTCATTGGACAATTTTAAGGAGAATGAAAAGATCTTTCGGTTTTATACTGTCTTACCCAACTATGGAACTTTTAGAGCATTGTTTAATGCATTTGGTAATTCAGTTAACAAGCTGAACTACAATAAATCTGGCACCAATTCAGAAGAGATTAAAGATGCAAATCATAACAAACGAAGACCAAAAAGAGCACTTTGTTCTGAGCAGGAGTTTTTTTGGTGCTTGTTCGATTGAGATTGGGCCTGCTTGAGGAAGATCTTGCAACTAGAGTGTCTGTTTCAGTGCAGCATATATCAAGGATCTGCATTACTTGGTTCGATTTTCTGCACCATTTCTTCCGAATGCTGCCAATATGGCCTACATGATCCTGTATAGACGAGACAATGCAAAGATGCTTTAGGGAAACATATCCACTAACAAGAGTAAAGACTGCATGCAAGCCAGGTGGTCTTTGGGTCAATTACCAGTCCACAATCTTTGATATTTATACATTGTTGTTGCATTTCAATACATTTGTTGATGGCTGTATTTTCATGTTCAATACCCCACTTTAATGATGGTGGCATATTTACTGTTCTTGTATTGCTGGAATTTGTTATAGATTTAATTATTGATGTTGGTTCAATATTTTTTCTTCTGTTTAGTATTCTTCCAAAGTGTGATGGTGTTAAACGTTTCATCCTTTCTTTATACCAGGTTGGACTTTTTGCTTGCATTTTTGAATTTATATAAATGTCTATGGCCTGTTCTTTTGAGACTCGAACCAACATATTTGCTTTGCCCCTCAGTTCTTCAGGGATAAAACAATTTATCAATGAGTTGTTTTCATTGCTGATGTTTTCAAAAACTTTGTAAATTGCTTCATTATTTGTATTCTCTGCTGGAACATCTTGTGCTGAATTGTTGAAGCTTTTCCTTTTGCAGGAAGTTTCAAAAATCATAGATGGATGGTAGTCATTTGACTCAACTGCCTTGCAGAAAAGGGCAGCATTACCATGATTATGCAGATCTCCAACTAACTGCTTTAATGAATCACTGGAAATGTTATCAGCAAGTGATGGTGCTGCACAATAATTGTCCCGAGCAGAACTTTTGAAAGCCTTTTCCAGTTCTCTGTTTGGCTCAGCATTTGTAAATGATACGTCATTAAATTTGACTGCTTTGGATCATGTCATGTTTGCTGTTGATGGCATATGCCACTTTTGGGCCACTTGTGTGCATGTCAATGAGTCTGGAATCATTGAAATCTCTAAATTTGCAAAATCAAGCAATGTGTAAAGGAGAGTGGCTACATGCTTACAGCAGCCTCCTTGCCCAGCTTTACAGTTACATTTTGAGAACATCACATCACTATTTACTTCATCCATGTGAATGTAAACATTGTAAAATAGGTTTTTCATTGATGCATTTACCCTACTTTTCATCAGAAACATCAGGGTTTGGGCAAGAACGTCTGGTTTCATAAAAATATTGCGAACATAGCCTTCTTTCCACAACTTGTACCCTTTTCTTATGTCGATAAACCTTTGAAGCAACAGATTTTTGTGGGAAAGTAGTTGATTCTGCAATAAGCGTCTTTTCAATGACAGATTCTGACATTCCAGGGAACCCTAACAAAGATTTCGACCATCCTTGGTCTCTCACACGCTGTTCTCGTAACGCAAACACTCCGACCTCTTCCCTTCTGGTCTCGACAGATTTTTCTGGAATGACACCATTGCTCGGGCAGGAGCTTTGAAAAAAACTGGAGCAATGATTTTCGTTTAAATTTTCTTCAAATTCGTTATTATTAGACATTTTCTGCTATATAATCATGAAACAGAAAAACAAAATAACTTCAAAGCAACAAAAAGCATCGCAGCGTGTGACCACAAGTACCACAATGCATTGCGCGCGCAGGAATGATGTAATTAGGAGAAAGGTCTATTATGCCCCGTATCTTAATATTACTCTGAATGGCTTCTTTAACTTTCGACATTACACGAGTTAAAATAAACGCAGCCGAAAGTTCCAATTTTAGTATAGTCTGACCTGTAATTGGCGCGACCCTTGTTTTTGCAGCAACTAATGATACAATTACGTCTCCTGTTTTCAACCTGTAAACAATGTAAACACATGACCCGTAGGCCTTCATCGAAGCGTCAGAAAACTCATGTAGTTCCACTGAATCTATAAGTTCTTGCGGCTTGCGAATTGAAAAATAATGTCTGTTGAGTTCAATGCTTTCACAAGATTTTAAATCAGAAATAGTTTTCTCAAAGTTCTCCTTTATAGCATCCAATACAATTTTATTTTCCATAATCGCAATTTTCTCCGTTAAATCTTGAACATTTGATTTCCATTTCCTTAGATTTAAACCAGTATCGTTAAAGCACTCTTTCAACTTACTATTTTGTGCAATAGTCTCTTCCTCGCTATCAAAACTCGATATGAAATCGTCACAATAAAGAGATTTAACTTCTGATTCAAATTCATCTTCTGTTGCAATACGTCTATCACAACCTACATTTTCAGTTTCCCAAAACTTGTGTAACTCATTCACAAGGGGGGTCTACTTCGCTATTAAGTACTTCAACATCAACTCTTAAAAAATGAGACTTTTCGTTACTGTATATGCCCTCTACAGGACCTGAAACAACCCAGCCAAGCTTGGTTTTCATGGCAACTGGGCCATTCCCATAAAGTCTAATTATCCCATCCTCAACAAGTAACCAAAACGAATCAGAACCTACCAATAAATCTACTGGCTTGTCTGCGTTCAATTCATCTCCAAACCATAGAGATAATAATAAAGACTAGAGGGCTGACTGCCCAAGCGAGGCTGAAGTCAACATGCGTATTGCCGCCATATTGTTCGTACGGCATAAAGCATTATACAGTGTACTCACGTTCTGGACAGATCAGCGATAGATATTTTTAATTGTCGTCCTAGAAAATGCTTACAGTGGAATTCTTTTTATTTTGTCTCAAAATTGCTATGGTTATCTCTTGTTGTGCTTATAATTGGCAGGAAAGGCAGAAACTTCGCAAGTATGGCCCTACCAGTGGTGGAACAGCAAATCGTCCCGAGTTCACGATCTCTTTTAATCGGTAGGTTGGGATCAAAACTAGTGGTACATAGCTAAGAAAACAAAAGCTCCTTTTCCTCTTGAATTGCAGTACTCTTGTTTTTATACTAGTTATTAAGCCAAATACAGTATTTCGTCGTTGCTCGATGAACCACAAAAAATTTCGATGTGTGGTAAAGCAATTGTGTCTTATAGATAATGGTATTTTCAGGTCATAGATAGATTGAATACATTATATATTGTTGGGTATTCCCTGAGATTGCTCTGACCAAGT
>WIPJ01004640.1:0-22321 GCA_018155075.1 Cassiopea andromeda | reverse complement strand
TACTGGCAAGCACTGCACCTGCAAGAAAGTACATCCCAATTTTTAATTTTTTTCTTAAAAGTTTTCAAATTTTCTGCTGATTTCAGCTCATTTGGTAGATTATTCCAAATCTGTGGTCCAATTGACATTAGACTCTTAAACCCGAAAGTGGTTTGATATGGCCTTATATAGGCTAAATCATTTGGATTTCATAAAGAATAGTATGAGGTCCGTAATTTGAAAATTTTCTGCATAACAGGTAGGTTTAATTTGTTAAAGGTCTTGAAAATTTCAATGCAAAGGGCTCTTTGGCGGGAAATAAGCATCGTGCATCTATCTGACTTGGAAAGCAAATCATTATACAAACTGGTGTGATCGTTATAGAGAAATCTCAGAGTACGTTCCTGTACCTTTTCAATGTTTTGAAGAGATTTAGGAGTTGAAAAATACCAGACCAGAGGACAGTACTCACAATTTGAAAAGAAAAACCTTTGAACAAGAGCTTTTTTCTCCTTAAAACCAATGAACGATTTAATCTTTGTAAAACATCTAGCTTTGTTGCAGCTTTCTTGCAAATATTAGAAAAATGAGGATCAAAATCAAGTCAATAATCAAGGGTAACGCCTAAAAGCTTTACGGTCTCCTCAGAGTTGATTATTTCACCATCAATGTTAATTTTCTCTCCACTAGTACTTGTTTGATATTGTTCTTTTTTTTAGTAAGTGATGTCGGGGAAAGGCCGTAGGGCCTATAACAAAGCCTCGAAAAAGGAAAAATGAGAAAATGAGGGAATGTTTAAGCAGTATGGCATGGAATTTTTCATGGTTGGTAATCATCTCGTTTTGCTTTAACCAGGGCAAGGCAACTCCTGTTTCCTTTTTCTGAGTATCCACAAGATCGGACATAGTTTTAGAGAAGTAGGCTAAAGTATTGTCATCTGCGTAATTATAGAGCATTGCCTGTTTTACGAAAAAATAAATCATTTATATAAAAATTAAAATGGATTGGCCCCAGTACAGAGCCTTGAGGCACACCAGATATAACCTCTTGAACAGAGCTATATTTATCATTTACCCGTACACATTATTTTTTCTTTTGAGATAGGAGTAGATAAGAACTAGAGCATCTTCATCAAATCCATAAGCATGCAATTTAGCAATAAGCAGATCATGTGGGATGCGATCGAAAGCCTTCGAGAGATCCATTAGAATTGCACCAACGAGAAAGTCATTTCATTTCATTTTCATTTTACATATTTTGGGATGGTTGCCCTTCAACATAGCTGGTTTTCGAGGGGCTCTCCTTAAAAAGAATATAAAATTGCAATATAATACATTAAAATGCTCATAATAAGTACATTACAAAGTAGAAATATGTTAATAAATAGTTCTGTAAAGACAACGCCATATATGCAAAATCAAAGAGAAAAAGAAAATAAAAAAACGAAAGGTTTAAATCTACTTTAAAAAGGATTTAAAGACACGTAATGATCTTGCTTCTTTGCACTCAGCTGATAGGCTATTCCACACCCTGGCACCCATGTACGAGAAGCTTTTCTGCCCCACAGGTGATTTTCTCCAAGGAAGTCTTAAGTAAGTGGTAGTGTTTCGAAGAATGCGGTCTTTGAGATGTGAATTTCTTGTGAACATTTTATACATATATTCTGGTCCAAAATCATTGATAGATTTAAAAACCATCATTTTTGTTTCATCAGTAATGAGTTCTTGAATGCTTTTCCATTCAAGTTTATGCAACAAAGGCTTACTCGGAGCATCATAACTGCTGTACGTAACAAAAGTGCGGTTCAACAATACATTTCTAGAGTATTTCCAATGTATCTTGCAGGAGGAAATTTCTAACATGGTTCAAAAGCCAATTGCTCTAGAAACTTTAGATGATATTACCTTTATGTGAATCTTCCAATCGAGAGGGCTATCAATATTAACACCTAGATACCTTATTTTCATAACAGTATCAAGCTCCATGTCTTTTATTTTCCCACAAAGATCATGGCTTTGGTTCTGCAATTACTTGTACTTTTGCTTAGTGCAAATTAACATTGTGCGAGTTTTAACCACATTCAAAGAATGCTTATTTCCCTCTAGCCATTTTTCTAGCTTGTAGAGATCGTTGCTGATAGCCTCATTCAACTGAGTGATTTCATGGGAGTGTCAACAGCATACATGGAAGTATTCGAATTTGTTATAGCTAATGGTAGGTCATTGATATATATGAGGAATAGAAGGGGTCCAAGACATGATCCCTGGGGCACTCTAATAGTTGGATAGGTATGATTTAAACCGGGTAAGCTCGCGTTGACGAACACCATAATGTTAAAGCTTTTGGCAGAGAATGCTATGGTCAACTGTGTCAAAGGTCTTTTTGAGATCAATGAGTACCAAACTAACCAGCATTCCTAGATCCAATCCTTTGTACCAGTCATCGGTGCTTTTTAATAGGCACGTTACAGTAGTGGAATGTAGGCGTAGAAAGCCTGATTGATCAGTTGAGAATAAACCATTTTTATCCATGAACTGGCACAGTTGGTCGGTAATCAGTTTTTCAAAGAGCCTTGAGATAGCCAGTAAGACCGAAATGGGGCGATAGTTTGACTTACCATCCTTTTCCCCTTCCTTAAAAATTGGATTAACTCTAGCTAATTTCGATGCATTCGGAAAAATGCTCGTTTCAATAGATGTATTAAACATGATCGTCAGAGCGTTCTCAATGTAAAGAAGAGCAAGTTTTAATAGGAAACAGGATATGTTGTCATGCCCAAAGCTCTTTGATGCTTTAACGAGTGCATCCTTGATATCTTGTACGTTAACAGGCTTAAAATTAATTTTTTTAGATTTATCATTGACATGATAGACACCAGATAGAAGAGGATTTGAAAAATGGACAATTTTATTGGCCAGCTCAGTACCTATGGAACAAAAACAACTGTTCATCATATTAGCAATATCCTCTGTGCTCGTTACAACATTGTCAGAATCCTTAAGCCAATCTGTATTACACGATTTAGATCTTTTACTCAAAAGTTCGCTAATCGTCTTCCAGGAATCTTTTGAGTTCCCCTTACTAGAGGAAATCTTGTTAGTGTAATGCTGCTTTTTTAGTTGTTTATTTAGCAAATTGACCCTGTTTCTGGCCTGCCTATAAAAGTCCATTGTTATAGGGGACTTACTTTTAAGAGCAGCTGTTTTTAACCTATCCCAAGTACGCATCAAATTCTTCAGATTCCGATCTATCCAGGGGCAGTACTTTTCAGATACACGCATTTCTCTTAGTCGGGCATACTTTTCAATGAATGCAGAGAAAATTGCTGACCAATCATTTACCAGCGAATTGATATTGTCTGTTAAAGTGACCACATGCTCCTAACATACACTAGCTACATCAGCAAGGAATTTACCTTCCATGACATTAATCATCTTTTTTTATTATTTTGTGGCCTTTGGTAATGGATCCATTTTGTTTTCGTACGTAGTATACCATATAATGATCACTGAAAGAAACTTTGCGAACCCCTGCTTCTAAAATATTCCTTGGGCAAGTTGTAGCAATATGATCTTTAATAGTTGCTGAGCTGAGTGTAACCTTAGTTGGTTCTTCAATTAGTTGTGTAAAGCGAAATAGTTCATAGAGGTTATACATATGCTTTGCATTACCTTCCGTAATAAGCCCAGCTACTCTATTGAAAAGATCACAATTGGTGTCACTAAGTAGCATTAATTCTTTATTTTCGCTGTCCAGGTAAGAGATTGCGATTTCGAGTCTAATAAATACATTAACAAGATCACTTGATGGCCTGTACCAAGCAAGAACAAATAAATGACTCGCTTTTTGTGGCTCAATGTCAATATATATGAGCTCCATTTCCTGAACTGGGATGTCAGATGGATGTCTGACTTTAATAGAATCTCAGATATAGATTGAGACCCCTCCCCTATTACAGGATCTATCATGGCGTACTTGTTGGTAACCAGGTATGTGAACTAGCTCTTTAGGGTATAAACTATCAAGTTTATTCTCGTTTAGAGCACGGATGTGTATATCTAAGTCAAATAACATGCTTTGAACTTCATCAAAATGCCTACGAAGCCCATCAGCATTCAGGGGCGCAATCGCCAAACCTTTTTTCGATGACAGATGCTGATGACACTGACTAAAAGCAACATTAAATACTACGCAATTTAGCAACTAAATTGGAGGCGAGTTTACTCACTCCCTTTTCATTGAGGCGAAATACTTTACGTCCTATTGCCTTCGAGCCTATATTGTTGTTTTCAACAGTGCTCAGTTTAAGAGAGCGGATTTTCCTGTGTAGTTCCTCAATGCTCTTCCCCGCAGACGTCTGATCTGTCCTTCTAATAGGAGTGGAGATCGTCGCCGTGACATATGGCAGTTTCGCTTCAATGTCTTTCTTTATATCCAACAGTCCATTCAGAATACTGTCTGCTGTAGAATCTTTGTTGGCTGCGTCATTAGTCCCAACGTGTAATATTACGTGACTGGGCTTTTTGCTTATAAGTGGCTGCATGTAAAATTTTTAAGATCAGCAACAGTAGTACCTGGGAAACACCTAACTTTTACTAAGCCATTTTTTGCTCATTCGTCTTTCATCACTCCAATGCAACATGCTCTCACCCGTAATTAGAATAGTCCCACTTTTCCAAATATGGAGTTCCTGAGTTTCGCGTAGTGTTTTTGCTGTTTCACTTATTACTCCATCCAGTATGGATACACTGGTTGTCCTTTTTTGGGTTGTCTTTTCTGTCAGCAAACGTATTTCGGCATTCTTAGCTTTTCCAGTTCTTACTTCTCCAGATCTATCATTTTCAATTGCTGCTCTGCTGTGCAAATCATTATTGTTTAGCTGTGTGAATATTCGACCTTCTGAGTTTTGTCGGGTATACTTTAGATTGCTTGCTACCTTGTCCTTCTCGTATGTTTTCCTTCTCTCCTCTAGGCAAGTATTCCATTGAGCCTGAATCTTTTCAAAAGCCTTCTGCTTGATGCTTTCGGATGTGTTACATGACATCTCGCTCTTTCTCGCTCCTGTTGTTGTTAATGTAAAGGCTGCTTTGCTACCCAGGGATGCAGCATGCACCATATCCTCTGTTTGTTCCTTAGCACCTTCAAGAGACGTCGAGGTGAGACATCCAATCTTCTATTAAGCGTATCAAAACATGCTGGGTTCCATATGCTTGTCTATAGGCCACAATAAAAACAGAAAGCGTGTTGTCTAAATGTTGAATAAGTTGCTTTTTTGTGACTTTTGCATACATTTTGGAAAAAGTATTAAGAACACTAACAGGGCGAAAATTCCTTTCTGCTGTGCGATGTTACTCCCATTTGGCTAATGGGCAGACTGCTGCCTTTTTAGCATCATTTGGAAAGCACGAATTTCGAATGGTTGAGTTAATTGCCGATGTTAAAGTATTTTTAAGCTGATTAGCAGCTAGAGATACAAGTTTCGGTGGTATTTTGTCTTCACCGGTTGCTATCTTGCCATCCAAAGATTTCAGTAGTTGTGCAACCTCTTTTATTTTCTACCTCTTGAAAAGTGAAACCTTCCATTACTTGCTCTGAGTTTTGAATTATTGCTAAGATAGTAGGGTAGCTTTTGTACTTTTCAATAATTAAGCGAGCGACTTGGCGATCATCAGAAATTCCGGTATTTTTAGCGAGGCTAGTGGGCTTTATACCACTGGATTTTTCAACTAAATTTATATAGTGGTCATTAAAAATCTCTCAGTTCCTGTTCATCCCTTACAACTGGATTATTATGTACAAGAGAAATATCGCTATTTGGAAGTCCCCCTTTGTTCGAAAGAAAGGGTTTAACGATATCCCAAAATTCTCTGTTAGACATGATACAATTTTTGGTTGCCTTTTTGAAATGACTTTCACTTTTCATTGCCTTTTTTCTTATGGAAACACATATACTTCCTTGTTGTTATCACGTTCGTTATCCTATTCGATGTTCGATATCAACTGGATCAACTCTTCTGTTCTATTGTTCATAATTTCATAATCTTGCTTCTGTCTTCTTGGTCTTCATGACCCTAAGTTAAAGTCTGTCTGGTATAAGGATAAAACAGAAAGTGTCACCTGTGACACCCCTTCTTGACTGTCTTTCTTGAGTTGATGATGTACGGAGTAGTCTTCAGCCTTAAATCGTCAGTGCTTCCATTCGATCGACTGGCAACATCATACAATTCTTCCTCGCAGATATCAACATATTTCCGTCAATATCACTATCGAGACTTTTTTACTAAATTGTACATGACATAAACCAAACAAGACAAACAAAGCACCGATACATAGATGCTGTTGATCGTACATAACAACACACAGCTTACTGCGCCATGCAATGTTTTCGCGCCGCTTACCTTCCAATTGAGGATCAACCAATCAGAAATTAGATTACGTAATGGTCATGTGACATGTGAAAGCTGCCTATTTCAAGAAGTGTGATCAATTTTCAAGGAAAAATAATTTCATTTTCAAGGAGTTTCAAGTGCTCTTGCAATAAAAGTTCATATTCCAGCACTCAGGGGTGGTGCTAGAGAAAATTCTTGGGGGGTGTCAGGTTTCCAGCTGCCGAGTAAGGAATGTGAACTTAAATTTTATAAACTAAAGCTGTTTTTCAACCATTTTTCAACTTATATAAGACGCACAACAAGCAATTTTGGAGAGCATGGGTCGAATTAACGCTAACAGTTCTTAAAACGAAATGGCCTTCGAATACTTTTTCAGATTCCTAAGTGGAGGAAATACTGTAGGAGGTTTACTGATATCATTGCTTCTGAAGGGAAATGATTCTTATTGCCATTTCTTATCACGGCAGGAATGAGAAAACGGGGAGCCGGGGGAGAAGCCCCCAGAAAATCTATTCGGCCAAGTCTTTTCCATGTTAGGAAAACGCCTTTTTTGAAAAGAGGGCTCTTCAAAAAAGGCACTTTCATTCCTATGTTGAAAAGGGTAAGAGTCTAGACCTCCATGACCCCCTAATTGGCCTCTATAAACCAACTGCTTTTCAAATGTACGTCATCAATAGAGAAACACTTTTCACGTACCAAGGTATCAAATTCTTTGAGAGACACTTAGGGGTCTGGAGGCTTGCACCCAGAAAAAGTTTATAGGATAGCTCTCTCTAGAAAGTCAGAAAATGCCCTTCTTTTTTCTATTCTCATAAGACTTACAATAACAATTATAATACAAAAGCCAAGGGAGCATGGAAATACATAGCAACCCTAAGACGTACACTGAACATAGAGACACAAGTTTATAAAAATTTCTACCAAATATTCAGCTACAAAAGTAATTAGAGTGGTGTAGCCCATAGTACCCATAGTTTCAAACAAATTTGAAAGAAAACCTCGCAAAGATACATCTCACAAGGAGAAAGCAAATTGAAAAAATAGATTTTTGTTAATCGGCCAAGTTGCCGCCCAGGCATAATTGGTGACACCAATCTGATCATAAAGGAAAAAAATATGCACAGAAGAAATGGATTTACACGAGAGAGGTTTACACAAGAAAATTAATAACTTATTGCAACCGTTCTGTGGCCTGAATATATTTTAATGTTGCCTCAAGAATGTTTGTATTTGAGTGAAAAGGAAACTTTTCGTGGCCATAAAGGAGTATTTGCAACAGTTCTTTGGTTGGAGGGTTTGATAGGCCATGAGGACGCATTATTGCATTAACACTGTCGAGAAGATCGCGCTTGTGTATATCTTAGGCATGGCTGAGCAGTAACAAGTGTTCCGTATCCTCAACACCATCATTAATCAGACACAAGAAAATTAAAGTATCCCTAAAGTTATGTTTGAGTTTGTGAAAATTAAGCTTATTGAGTCCAACGCGTAGCTGCGTTAAAATAGCGTAGCTGCGTAAAAATGTCCTTCTGCGTAGTAGGAAAACATGTTTCCATCATTGACCTTCATTTTGGGATGGAAAGTATAACTCCAACCTCCAATCACTTTTGCACGAATATGAAAGATGAGACTTTGATCTTGAAAGTAGAAATCTTATTGTTAGCGAGTCTAGTCAGGCAAATGTGAAAATGATGAGGAAGTCTTTTGGTATCCACTTCGTCCAGAGAGACTTGGGAGTCTGGGAGTTCGTCCCCAGAAAAATTTTTTAAATCACTCTCTCTGGAACGTAAGAACTTGCCTCTTTGCTTGGTAAGAAAATTTTTTTATATGATTGATCTTCATTCTGGGATGGAAATATCATCCTACCTTTCAACCTGTATTGCACGAATTTGAAAAACTCGAAAGTTTGATCTTTAGAAAATAAATCTTATTGTGAGAGAGTCTACTCAACCGAATGCAAAAGTGATAGACTGAGCCAAATTCTGATACTCGAAGAAGGCTCTTCGCTCAGCCTCCTGGTTACTAGCTTTTAGCTGCAGAATGCTAGTCCGTCATCAATTTGTGAAGAAAACTGCCAACGTGTGCCTGTGTGTCGAAAATGAAAAGTAGCACACTATAGTATTTCCTAAATGTGCCTGTATGTCCATGTATAGAGATTGATATACCTCATAAATAAAGTAAATTGACCTCTCCCTTGCAACCTAAGCAAATACAGTGTCTTTCTGTAGCAACTGTGACCTTAATGTTGGCTAGACAAAATACGTGGTGGGACAAGTGCTTTGTCTGCCGAGTAAATTCATAATTTTCATTCTGTGGGGGTATCGCACACCCTTCCATAGCACTGCCCCTGCAAGCACGTATTAAGGTGTTCAAGGACCTGCACGAGCATTGTTAGAACACGATTACAGGACTTCGTGAGATATGACAAAATGAAGTTTTGTGCAGAAGAAATCTATGATGCATTTACTTGTTACTGACTCTATATTTCTCAGAAATAAAATTATAATTAAATGATTTTTAAACACCCTTTTATCTCTTTAAAGCATCTTTTCTTGAACTTATTGAGAAATTTGGTAATCTTATGTAGTTATTCTGATTATCTCTATGGATTTTTCACAACTTCAAAGAGAGGTTGATATTTTACCATTGCAGTCTCGATTTCACAACTTTTTTCGTTGCGTAAGATTGAGACTTAAATTATTGAGAAAATGGGAGAAGTCAGTTTAGGTGAGTACAGTATTTATTATAATTTATAATAGTCCTTATAAAATGAATCTGAGTAGCTGATAGAGAATTCAGTAAATGAGAGTTTAACTGCTTAATCTTTTGATCAGTCAGTAGTGTAAATGTGGCCTAAATATATCAGTGATGCTAAAAAGAATTGGGAACTACATCCTGTAATACAAGAAAAGTAGGTGGGAAGTTTTATGTATTACAGAGATCTTAGTCACCTTTCTTGTGCAAGAAAATGCATAGAGTGAAATAAAAGAGAAAATGAAGTGAGGTATGGATTTACTTGCAGTAGTCTCAATCCTCACAAAGATTTGGTTGACTACCATTAAAGGCACAGCAAAACAGCTCCTTATTCCCTAGAAGCTTAACATGTGAATCTGTATGTCTAAAATCGGATAATCTCTAGGTCTGGCAAGAATAATAAATGATGAGACAGATGCCACAAAACAGCTTGTGGATCCAAAAGCTGTGCGAAAGGCGTCTCCAAATGACCTTGTTGAGTTGGCTAGGGAAGTCCAGAAAGCTGATACATTTGTAAGGGCAACTGCAGGCAGCAAATTACAGATCATTGCAGAACAGATAAAATTCTTACAGCAACAGGTAAGACTCTATGTTACTGTAAACACCATGAAGCAGCATGTTTAATTGACTACTAGCAGCTACAATTTTATGAATTGACAGTTTTTCAAAGTGACATGGATGGCTTAGGAAAATCAGAGATCTATTTAGGTTTCAGCTATATTAGCAGCTAATCCATTCAGTTATATTTATTTATGATTTACTTAATTTTGAGGTCCATTTAAGTTATTTGTGCCTTGATAGTTTAAAGATCAATAGTTTCCACTAATATTTTCACATGAGCATCATGTGTCATTTTTCTGCTTTTGAGATTTACTTTGGTCTTTTTCTTTATCACATGCCATCTTAGTCCCTGTATTCTGCTCATACAAGTTATGAACCCATTACCAAACCTAGTTCTATACTATGATCTCATTCTTTGAAGGCCAGAAATGTTCTTGAGGAGGCCCATGAAGCAAATTTCTTACACCATGCCAAATGCAACTTGAAGAAAATTCCTGGCAAAATGTACTATTTATACAAAAGAGCATCAGGGGAATATTATTTCTCAATTCTGTCTCCAAAAGTGAGTCATAAATGTTTTTATGTTTACCTTAATAAGCCATTTATGTATGTGTCTTACTCAATATTATTTATACCACTTGAAGTATGACCTAGAACACAATTTTCTACTACTTTGTAGGAAATTGTGTTCTAAGTATGTTTGCATACAGTATGAAGAACAAGTATTTACTTGGATGTTATTTTTATGACATGCATGCAACAAGATATTTGTATATGAAGTTTTTGAAAAACATCTCATCCAACAATAATTACTTTTTCCTCAAAAACCCATTCAGTCATTTGGTTTCTTGAGAGAAGGGGACTTATTGGAGAGGGAGGTTGGAAGGACTTATATGGTATATGGTATTCCACAATAAAGCCCATGAGATGCACTTTTGACTATGTTTCCTTTATATTTCATTGCTACAATGTGACCATGGGTATTGGAAGAATAAGTGAAATTTGCAGAGCTTTACCTAAGTTGGCATTCCCAGATTGCTTTGTTTTCATAATGATAAACTTTTTTATTATTTAGGAATGGGGCAAATCATGCCCACATGAGTTTGTTGATGCCTACAGATTAGAGCATGATATGTCATGGACAAAAGAGGAGTACATTCAAACAAAAGACAGTGAATTAGAAGTCATTGACAAAGTTCTTCATAACAACATGATACCACGTCTAGAATTCTTGGCTGATGCATCACATGAGAAGCATGGAGAATTACATCATAATCACATGGACCCTGATCATTCAGATCATCCAATAATTGAGGAGCATCATGATTAGCCATTCTTGTAAATAGACTACTGTTTCTGGAAATTTCAATTATTATTTTTTAATTGTTCTCATACTCAGTAATGCCTGATTTTCAAATCACCATAGGGACAAGGACATATCCCAGTCATTGGGTTGATGATGTTACTTGAGTGATTGTGATGTCATTGGAGTGGTTGTTTGGTGATGTTGTTAACATCCCTATTATGTAGCTGATGTCCATGTTTAGATAGGAAAAGTGAGATAAGTTCAAATTTTAGAATTGCTCAATGCATTGCCATCACATCATACCACAATTACATCACCAATGACTAGAAAGCATCCCTGTTGTGTACAATAATGTGAAAACGAGGCTCAGCACAAGGATTTTGTAAGAAGTGATTTGTACAGACACACAATTGTGCATTTGCATTGCTGGTATTATATGCTTATTTGCTTTTGATGTTAGACTTAGTGGATAAAGCTTTTGTAAGAATCATTACCTTCCCAAATGAAAAAATGGTGTTCTTTGAATGAAAGTATCCGAACTAGAGTTATTTGGATTTGAGGTACTCTAGAGTGCTGAATAATTTGGAGTTTTGAATAAATGGGGGGGTTGGAATTCTCAAAAATTTAATAAATGGGGGTTGGGATCATTGAGGGTTAGAAATAAGTGAAAATTTAATAAATTGGGAGTTTGAATAATTCTTATATTTATAACATTAGCCTGATGATTCCAACTAAAGTGGGCATGTTGTCCATTATTATTTGTAATGGATTTTTGTTTTGGTTCACATTTAGGGCAAATTATAAATTCATGTCCTCAAAATATTGGAAAATTACAGGGTGTCCACTCTGGCTGGAAATGCTGGAAAATGAGCCTTTTTCAGAGTGTGGCTGGAAAAGCTGGAAAACCTTAGGTTTTTCTTCTGCTTTGGGTGGAAAAGCAGGAATTCTGTTTTTGGGCCTTATAATAATCAACAGCATTATTGAATGATAAATGATCCTATTAAGAAACAGGATTAAAGAAGAACGGATTTATCAATACCACATGGGACAGGCCTTTTTCACCAAGTCAGCCCAGTATTGGAAGATTTCCTTACATTTTGCCAGGGTGGTTGATAGATCCTTACCATCTGGGTGTGGTTTACCAGAGGATATTTAATCAATTTAGAATATTTCAATTTATTGGAAATTTTAAAGTCACTTAATGCTTTGTAACAATAGTCAGACCACATTTTCTGTAGCTGGAATTTCATATCAGAATTCATTCTATGGCTGGAAAACAATGAGTTATTCTGTCAAAAAGGCTGGGAAAAGGTCACTTTTTGAAACTTTGGCTGAAATTTCAACTTTAACTCATTGGATACCCTGAATTAGTAAATGGGGGGTGTTGGAATAAGAATTTGGGTGGGAAAGAATCTCAAAAATTAATAATCAGGGGGATGATTATTTGGTACTCTAGAGTATCTAATATTCAAAAGAGTTGTATTAGAATTTCATAACTTTATCAGTTCTTCATAGGGGTGCACTTAAGAGATTATTATTGGGAGTGTAGGAATATGAAGGGTGTTGGCCCCCACACCATTCACGTGCCTGGATAATAAAGTCACACCCATTTTTCATTTTTGTTTTATTTGTACCTTGAAGAATTGCTTTTTGTTAAAAAACCATGACTTTGGCTGTTAAAAGACAACCTGATTGCTAAAACAATTGAGTGCTGGTCATTTATTCTTTCAGTGGAGGGGTGGAAGGCTTCTGGGAGGGGAGCCAAAACTTCACTCCCTCAGAGATAGAAGGGAGGAAAACTGGAGAACATTTTCAACAAAGGGTGTGAAGTTTCTTCTGAAATATTGGGGGGACCAACGTTTTTTGTGTAAATCTGAGAGTGGGATAAAACTTCCATCAAATGTATCACATTTTTGCCACCAAATCAGGGATTCAGGGAAAATCAAGGACTTTATTTTCAATCAATGAAAATCGTGGTACAAAGTAAGATGTTCTGAAAAATCAGGGAAGTCTTTTGTTTCTTGTTGTTTCATTTCAGAGTTGTGATTTTCTCCCTAAATCAGGGAAGTCTTTTGTTTCTTGTTGTTTTATTTCAGAGTTGTGATTTTCTCCCTTTCAATGACACACCCAGTTGAATGTGAAAGTTGTCAAATATTTTCTCTTTTGTATATCATTCTGTTCTATGCAGTCCTTTTAAAGGACATTACAATTTTGTTAAGAAGCCAAAAATTATAACCGCCAAAATTAGGGTCAAAGCTTTCCAAAGACCTGGGTCTGTCCAATGAAATGGCTAACAGTAATTGAGGGCTATAGGAATAGCAGGAAAAGTTAGGAGAAAATTAGTAACATTCCACAGCAGATATCAAGGAAAATCAGGTTATTTTTTCCAGAAATAGTCGTGGTAGCCCAGTATGAGAATGTCTTCCACTAAAGTGCACTCCTTCCCTGCAAGTATTTAGTGACCTGTCTCATAATAGCTCGGAGTTTACCAAATGGCACAAACATATTACAGAATTTACAGAATGATATGAAATGTTGGTGGGGGTGGGAGTTACACCCAGTAAATTTGTATATATATGCAGGGCTAAAGCTACTGGAAATTATTGGTGGTGCACATCCAAAATTTGCTGACAAAGAAGACTTCCCTCAAGGTCTATCACTAACACACTGTGAATTAGCACTGTCCTTTTGGTGACAAGCTACGTTTTGGTGGGTTTGGCGCCCCCTCCCCCTCGCTATGGCTATATGGCTCATTATTTACATTCATAGCCTTTATAGTCCAATCAAATTACCATTAGCATTTGTCTCTACATTCATTTTTAATAAAATCCTTTATCTTAACAATAATTAAAATATAATGTATTGTTATTTGTAGAATTTTATGCTAAAGCTTTTCATTTTATCAGAATTCGTACTCATTACGAGGTTAACTTGTGTAGAAATAATTTTTCTTTAAATTATATTGCTTAGCAGCATTCTCAAATAAATCGCTGTACAAACACATGTTTTTGTATCCAGATACATGCTTAGGAGAGTGTACTAAGAAGTGAACACCGAAGTTGCAGGAGTAAAATTTCATCAACAGTTCTAAGCCGCAAATTTGAACCCGTATGCCATAAAGTTGCCTTTTCAAGTCACTACATCTCGCCACGGGTTCATTCAATTAGTAGCTACGTACGCACCAAAATGGCAAAAGTTTGATACGCACATGTGCGCTCGCTACGACCCCCTCCCCATTTCTAGTGGGAATGTTTTAAACATCCAATCAACAATTCCATAGAGAAGACTGAAAAACATTTGAGAGATAGGAAAATAGTTTACTTTGGACAAGAAAGGTAGTTCTTTGTGTTTTTATCTTTTTGCCTAGCATAAACATGGTGCATATCATAACCTATTGATTCAGCAGAACCATGCTTGTTTAACATCCCAACATAGCTTCATACACTGAATGAAATTTTGGCACTCTTCTATCGAATGAGATTACGGTCAACTTAAGAAAAGTATGATTCTGCTAATATTTTGTGACCGCTATTTCTCTTCACCAGGAATCTTTCAGGAGCTGGTGACCTTGGTCGCGATAACATAAGAGACTGGAAGCCAAGAATCCCATGCAGCAATCATGTACAATCTTAATGATGTCTTAAAATTGAGTTCATTCTATGAGTCGCTATCTCCCGCTAAACCCAACGGCTCTTTATTCTAGAATTGCATCCAAGTAAGATTTTGTTCATCCTACAATAATCTAGGATTGTAGTTTTCTTTTTTCAAACAAAATTGGATTATGTTTGGGTTCATCGTTGCTAATGAATTCTGAACACTTAGAATTGCTATGAAAATTAAATATATCAGAAATGTAATTTAAGAATCAAAGAGGTATTCAAGGTTAAGCTCAACATTTGTGAAATTCTGGTAAAATCCTGCTATATTTGGTGATAAAAGCTCCATCCTCTACTACAAGAATGGTCGTGCTATAGCCTAACCTTCACAAACACAAATTTATTTGTATGCAAGTAAATTCCACAATAAATGTGCTGTCTCTAATTCTAGCAGTACTCGTATTCGTGAACCTCATAAATGATAATTATAAAAAACTCACGATTATCTATATGATTTTCATTTAGAAGTCTCACTAAGATTTCCCAGAACAAAAAACCAATATTTATCGATGGTATCAAATCTGGTTTCATCTCCTTGCAATTGAGAAATATTCATCACCTTGATTGTTTTAATTTGCAAATTTATCGACCTAAAGATATTTTGAACTCATAATAGTTATACTCAAGCCATGAATTTATCGTAATGTCGTCGTACATAAAGTCTTTCTAGGGGTGCTGCTTCACCATAGAAAGGAGAAATAGAATCAGTTCTGAATTCGTTCATGCATTGGCTGTTAATTGGGATGTGTTGTCAATTAGCATTTACGACCTACTGTCAACAAGCATTTACATTGAATAACACACTACACTACCCTTTACAAGATATGACATCACAATGCCTGCCGCTTTATTTTGGTATCAGACACTGCATTTGCCTAAAATCATTCAATGAGTATAACCATAAAAGAGGAAACCTGTAAAATATAAGTAAAAATCGAAAAAATCATTCTCTTCACAAAATCCAGTTGCAGCATTGTCTAAAAAGCAGAACTTCCTAGGAACTATCTTCTGCTAGAACAAAATATGAAAAAAAGAAGAAAAGAGAATAGTTTCAAGTTTAGATTTGCTGCCTTTGCAAGTACTATAAATGTAATATAATCAATTAACACTAAAAAGCAAATCCAGAATTGCACTGAAATCTAATAATATCTACGTTCTATGCATCGTTTTTTACAAAAAACTTTACGCAGGAAACTCATAGAAAAGATAGTAAAAGATATGAAAAAGGTATATAATACAAACTGACATATTCGATTAAGCGTGAAAGCGAACAATTTGATACAATCTATGCAAATCTCCAAGATTCGCTGCAAGGCCTACGAGATCTATACTATTTACGCAACCTTGAGCAGACACATTGGTAGAATGAGCGAATGAATATTTTACTACCTGCAAGTCAGTGGCTAACATTAAAAAGCCAAACAGTTCTAACAAATGCTATCTAAAGAAGACTATACAACAGCTAGATGCAGCAAATTTCCTTAGAAAATCATTCTACTTCCAGTGGTCATCACCACATGGAGGATTCATTTTGGGTAACAAAATCTACCTCATGTGCAGTCATCGACAATACCATATTACCATATTACTGTAATACCATATTACTGTAATACCATATTACTGTTTATTTCCTTATCTATCATCTAATGCCAGCGCCATTTTGCTACTCAATATTTTAGTATTTTGCATATGCAGAACTGCTGAGATGGGGCAAGTTACCCCAGGGCTTCAAGGCCCTACGGGCTTCATAAGTCCTAGGGGCTTTAAAAGTCCTAGGGCCTTAACGTCTGGGGCTTTTATCAAGTAAGAACCAGCAACTTTGCAAGCTTGACAATAAGACGCTCTATTTTATGTTCGCTTGGCTCGTAGGGGGTCTCCTATTTCTCGTTCGCCCAATGGGTTCTGAAATCTCTCGGCCGCCCTCCGCATATGTAGACTTCGTCCATTCCATAATTAAACTTGCTACATATCCTATCTTCGAATTCATCATATACAATAATCCTAAGGTAACTAGAAAGATTTCTTTGTATAGTTAATGCTACAAATTTGAAGATATATACGCTTTCTGCAGAATGATGGTGAGACAATTGGTTGAGAAACTAACAGTTCTTTCCCCTTGAACAAAAGTTCTCGACCACTCAACGTAATGATTAAGTGCAGGACATTTGAACAACAGATAGTCCAATGTCTTCTACTGAGGCGCAAGCATCTTGCTCTCCAAAGGCCAAATAACGGCGCACCGACTTTTTGAAATCACTATCGGCAAGTAACACAAATTGAAGCGGTACCTAAAACAATTGCAAAGATTTCAAATAGCATAGTATTACATCTGAATCGTTTGGTTAAAAAGAATAAATGTGAAGAAACAGCCGTCGTATGTAAAAACAAATGATATGGGGTGGCACTATTGAAAAATATGGTTGAAAAAATTGCGGCATGTTTATTTACAATTAATATAATTACAATAAAGGTTTTTAGTGTGCCGCCACAAAGAAGCACGAAACTAAAAAGCTTATCAAATAAAGAAAGAAGTATTCAAGTCAAAGAAGCAAGTGAAGAATGCAAGAAAACATCAAATCCTGTAAAGGGGGCGCTTGCCCCAACCACTGAACCAGTGAGCGCGTGTTGAAGACCATTGACCATACGCCTTCTCTGACTCCTTTCATGGGCAAAATTAATTAAAATAGAATCTTTAACGATGATATCATAAGCAAGGTAGTGGCAGAAACTTCATGTGTTGCAACTTTTGATAAAAATTTCAAATAGCTACAATCATAGCAAATCTGTATCAAGCAGAAAGCTTGAAAAGTTTGTCAAATTGTTGCTGCAGATGAAATAGAAAGCATCGAAAATTGTCACTACTTATGAATGATATTCGTAAAGGTATGACAAATAAATGAAGGAGCTGCTAACTATAAATGAAGAGACAGTTTGATTTGAAATGCTTAGCTCTGTGCGCATGCTCGCACTATCTCAATCAGTAGCAAAGAATATTGAGAGAAGAACAAATTCTCAAGGGAAATGGCTACCTGATAGAGCGAATGCCACAGTGCAAAGATCTTCTGTTCAAATTTGCCTAATTCGTATTCTGATTGAAACTTGAGGATCCAACTGCGTTTCGCGGCATCTGTGGAACTCCCAATACTATCGTCAATTTGCTGTGAAAAGGGTATGAAGCGACATCAGAAAGGAGCAGAAGCTAGGAATGAATATACCACAGTCTAAGTCATTCGTGAGCCTGATTCAGCTTGATTCATCTATCTGCAATTCAGTTCACCTTTCAAGCTATGCTCTATAGAAAACTGGAGTGTCGCAATCAAACCTACTGTATATGCTCACTCTGAATAGAGCGGATAACCTCAAGAAAATAAATGAATGCTTACCAGTATACAATATGAACGATCTTCATTATCAACACATATTTGTAGAATATCTTGAATCATACATGAATCAATGAGTGAAAGTCGTCTATTTCTTGAATTTTGAATGAAAACATAAACCTACGGAAGAAAAAACCCCAGCTTTAGCCTGAAAGAAGAAATTCAAGCTCCATCAAATGTTAATATTGCTGCAATTACAGGAAAAAATTTAAAAGAAATAACGCAGAAATGATTAAAGTAACAGAAAACTGTTGCAGAGAAATGCACAATGACATTGTATCATAGAACATAGAAAAAAATTTGTACCATGAAGAAAATACTCTGTTATGAGCAAAAGCACAAAAATATAGCGATGATCTATCATTATTTTATAAATCGTATAAAGACATACCTTTTTAGAAGAAAGAAGTAAAGCTCTAGGGACAACACCCTCAGTATATTGACTAATATTGTTGTTTGGACTGCGAATCTAGAGAAGAAAAGGAAATCCGTCACACAAATTTAAGTCATTTCATATAAAATGCTGCAAGATATTGATATGATTAATATCACCAGTAAAATGTTCAAAGTTTCATATGCAATGTCCGTAAAAAATTTTGTCTACTCAAATCAGCTCCAACAAAAGAAACTGAAGTAAATCAAAGCAAATCAGTGCAATCATCTGGAATAGAATCATCCAATCACAGAACATCTCAACCAGTGGCGTAGCGTGACCTCTTTGACTGGGTATTCTATCATAAGCTTCTAGAAGTATTTTTGGGTGTGAATGGGTGTGCTTGGGTGTGGCTCCTTGAGACTGAGAATAATTATGGCAAACAGGTTGTTTAGTAAACATCCCGTATGGAAGGTTTTTTATCGGATACCAGGTCACATCACAGCGGAAGTAGTAGAAAATGACTTTGTCAAATATGTGAACTGAACAGTACGCAAATATTTCGAAGTTTAAAAGACCAATGAATTTGATAACTCGAGGACGCTGTTTGAAGTCTATTAACATTCACCACTTAAGCAAAAATACACATCACTGTTCCCTTCCTAACCAAGGTGAGAGATTCATATGGTGAATAAACTGGCCTAAATCGCCTTAGGCCAGACAGGTAAATGAATAACGTACCTTTCACTAGTCTTCACAATTGCTACTACTAGAAAAATGGCAAACAGGTGCAATTATAGATTGTTTACTGAAAAATGCATAACCACCGAACTCTCTTTTAATTCTTCCACAAATACTAGTACATCTTTTTCGAAAGCAGGCATGATCGCCTTTATCAACTTGGAAGTGATACTACGGCTGCGAGCAACTGTTGACTGTTGCTCAATCACTAACCGAGGCTGGACGCTGAAGGATTTTCTGCGTCCACTCCCATTGTTTTCGCCGATCAATGAGGAAGTTATTGATTAAAATGGAGCACCTTGATTGGCTGAATACTAGTATGTCCAATCCGAGGGGTCTTCCTTAATATCCGAATATTGGATAATTTCGAAACAATTATCCGGATATCCGGAAAATTTCGAATAATGCAAGGTCAGGTTAAACGTAGACTACCAATTAGCCATGTTTCTATATGATGCGTCTAATATTGCTCTTAATGTGTTTCAAAACACTTTATATTCATAGCAAATAGTTCTTTCAGTATCAATTTGCTTTCAATTTACATTTGGTGCATTAGTATCAGAGCATCAGCCGTCTAATCAATTTATAGCCATCTAAGTTTTGCTGCATGAAAGCAAGGATTGACCAATTCAGAAAGGAATAAGAACCCTTCTCTTTTGCATTTGATTGACTGGCAAGGCTTCATTAAGTCAAACAGTAATGTTTAGGTATTCATCTCTTACATTCCTACGGCTTTGGATATATCAGAGGCCTCAGATTTGAAAGTTCTTGTTAGTTTGCTACTCGCAATCTGATTGCAAATGAGTAGCTTTGTTGCCAATCTCTTTTGAAATCCTCAGCAATAACTTCACTGAGAGACTCTTTTTCTCTTGACTAGAGAATAAATTTATGAAATCTTTGGTTTCTACTTTGCTTCAACTGCGTTACAAGGTTTGACAACGAGTTTCGGTGTCAATTTCAAACGATTTTTCAAGGATTTCATTCTTCATACTGTTATTATGGGAGCTGTGGCACATACTTTGCACTTTCACTCTTCTTTAGTCCAATTAAATAAGAAGTGTTGTAAAATCTCTGATTTTCTGTTGGAAACGACACCTCAAACTTCAGAGGATAACTTGCTTTTGACACGCAGCGCGATTACTAAACTATGCAATGCTTTTATTGCAGGTACACTTTCCAGTTATTGTAGTCTTTCATGGTGTAAGCGCCAAATATTACCTCATTCTAAACATGTTGACCCTACAATGCTGCACCCTTCGTCTGACAAATACCTTGACATTATCCGGGTAGTTTTCGAAAAAGTATCCGGATATCGGATACCGCAAAAGTGCTCAATTATCCGGATTGGACACACTACTGAATACCGTCCAGGGTGTTCACTGCGCATTCGTGGCAGATTTAAGCTTTGCATGAAGTTCTTCTTTCTCTCTTAAGGCATCGCAGCGTCAGTTCTCACTAATTGAAGTTTAGAATGGCTAAAAGGTTGAAAGGCAACTACATTTGCCATTTGAATGACCATAGGTGGTGCAAATTCTTATTTTTCTGAAAATTGTAGAGTATTCAGTGAAAACACCTTGAATACCCTGACGCTACGCCACTGATCTCAACTTTATATCAAAAAGAAAAGCATTCAATTAAATAAAATGAAAAAAATCAAAAGAATCTTGCATAATAATTTGAGTACGTACTGAATCTGCTACCACTTGACAAATGTTTACAATCCAATCATTCGCGTCTTCGTCGGATTCTGCAGCCAGTTCGAGAAGAACAGTCGCTCCATCACTGGCAAGCACCTGAAGAACAAACACAAAAGGTAAGGAATATTCTACAATGCTAGTTTCACTAGAATTAATTAGCACAAAAATCTCCCCTGGAATCATCACAAAAATCTCTACTAAAATTAACGCAAAAACCTCCACTAAATTGGCAATGACATTCAAAGTGAACAAACAAGCCTTGATTGATCTCAAATTTGTTGATGAATTGATCGATATAGTAATATGTACATTATACCGTCGTCTGTAATTTGATGAGTTTACTAATTTCACATTAAATGACAAGGAAAAACAAAAACATCGAACTCAGCATAAATCTCTCAGGACACTGCCAGTATCATGAAACAAATCAACAAAATACTAGAGAAACTATTGTATAGCGAAGTAAGGAGAAAATCTAAAGGAAAATAAAATTTGCATCTCTAAATGAATCGCTTCTTATAGACAATCATGTGTATCTAGAGTTTGAATCTCAGAATCAACTGGGAAAAAGCTAGCGAACGTCAATCTGCAACCATTTTATTTTCCTCGCGTTCGTCGAAACTACACGATGTCATTGACATACAATAATAGCATAGCCACTAAAAATGGTATAACGAGATTGACGTTTCACTTCCATCTTTTATCAGAAATGGCTTTAAAAAACACAAGAGGAGCTATTCTATCATCACAGCAAAGAAAGATAAAGAAACGATAGTGTGACAAAATAATAAAATAAAGAAAAAATGAAGCTGTCCATCCCAGAGAAACGATTATGACGTACTAAAAATGATAATGAAAAAAGAATAGGACTCAGCACAAAAAGATCAAGCCGTGCTCATAAGATAGATGAAGGTGATAAAAAAGAGACCGCACTAATGAAGGAGTAAGAGGTGGAAAGTAATAAAGACAATGCAGAAAAATAAATGAATGGATATGATAGGAGTATAAAGGAGAAGCGACCGTATGTCATAATTACTGTCGGTCAACTTGACTTACATTGAGACCTTTCGGAGTACGATTATCTAGTTTATACTGGTAGAAGCTCTCTCTTCGATCCTATCACTCTCTTTAGTGACTTTAATATCGTCTAAGAATCCATAATGGTCTTCCCAAAGACATTAGACAATACACACAAAACATAACAACTGTAGTAACTTTGAAATGTGGTCGCTTCTGCTTTACTCTCAGATTATTTCCATTCATCTGTTTTCCTGTAGTGTCTTTATTACTTTCCAGCTCTCACTCTCATAATAATACAGTATCTTTTTCAAAAATTCCATCTCACTTATTAACGCCACCTGCTCCTTGTGCATTAGGATCCAATTTTCACCATTATATTTACTCCTTCTGTTCTCTAACATCTCTCACACTGACACTTTATTATTTGTCATTCTCATTTTGCATTGTATAATATGTGTATATATA
>WIPJ01004632.1:213454-242664 GCA_018155075.1 Cassiopea andromeda | reverse complement strand
CAGTAAATCCGTCATAAGATAATAAAGATTGCGACATGAATGGAATGCTGCGGCCTTTCACGTGCCAAGCAACCTACTAAAATCTATTTATCAAATCTATTTTAAGATTGTGCGACAGCACTACAAAGCATCCTTTAGGCATACGGTCGCACAGGAAAACGATATGATTGGCTTCCTCTATTCATATGCAAATTGTGCGACAGTGTGCGACAGTGGTGCTACAGTGGGTAAGAAGCATCCTGTGCACAGACATCTTACTCTATCTATTGGGATTCAGTAAAAACTGTAAGATTTAACAATCCGGAATAAAGATTACAAACATGCAGAAAAATCCATCTTAGAGCTGATTTGATGAAGTACAAATTAAGAAAACTTTCCAAGTGACTAAAAACATTGCTGTGCAGCTGAATGTTGACTGTCGCATGTGCGACCTGTGCGACAGTCTAGATCCGCCCCTGACCAGTACTATATCCAGGTGGATAAAAACAGTCATGCAGGAAGCAGGAATTGACATTGACTCATATAAGGCTCACAGCACAAGAGCTGCCTCAACCTCGGCAGCATTACAAAATGGAGTGCCGATTGATACAATTTTACAAACTGCAGGATGGTCCTCTGAAGCGACTTTTGCTAGATATTACAACAAGGAGATTCTAGATAAACAATCAACATTTGCTGTTTCATTGCTTTCTACATGAATTACGATTTGAATTGTTTGTTCTGGTTCTATATTGTGTTAGGTATCAGTTTCCTTCAGTTATATATTTGCTGATCCATTCTACTTTGAAATCTCACGTGATCTCGAAGATGCGACATGGAGGTAGAATTAAAACATTAAACAATTACCTGTGGGTGAAGTTTGATGGAAATTCTACCTCCATGTCACAGCATCAAGAGATTACGTGCCCTCCCATTTTGGGAGACTATTTTAGGACTCTCAAACATATGATCCAAACCCCCCTTTTTAATTACTGATGGATCAGCCTTCAAAGGATGACTATTGCTGCGCATGCGCTGCTTCTCACGTAATCTCTTGATGCTGTGACATGGAGGTAGAATTTCCATCAAACTTTACCCACAGGTAATTTTTTAATGTTTTAATTATCTTTACTGCTAAAAATCACAGTTGGTGTCTCCAAGAAGGATTAACTCCTTCCTTACCTTCTGTATCTAAGTAGGACAGTAGTTTTTCCATTTTATCGAAAGTCTCAATCGTATCACTCGAAAGCCTATACTAAGCTAGAACTAAAAAGTATTTTGCTTTAGAGGGCTCTACTTCAATGCAAACTGTTTCCAACCCAGTGGTCGGAACACCATTTCTGTTTAAACCTTGTGTTATCTTTGATGTAACTTGCAACCCCGCCACCATGGTTAGATCTTTCAAGCCTTACTTGTTCGTAGCCAGGTATACAGGGCAGTTCTTTTGGATACAGAGGATCAATTTTTATCTCAGTTAAGGCCAAGATGTGTAAACCGAGCTGAATAAGTAGAGCTTTGATGTCATCAAGGTGACTTCTCATCCCAATGACATTGAGGAAAGCAATTGCCATGCCCTTTTTAAACCTTAAACGTTGATGAGGGAAGCCTCTCTTACCGTTTGATGACATAGTAATTTTTTGGTTTGAAAATATTTCGGAAGCTGGCTCGGCATCTTCCCTAATTGTTAACGAGCTAACTACGCTTCAACTTGGCAGCAATATTGCTACCAATAGTGCTACTGATTTACCGACCTAGGAGAGGAGGCTTACTCTGATAAAATCTGAAGACAAAGGCTTTGTGCCGCAAGCCCACATCAGCTTCATAGCTGCATCAAACCTCAGTTTGCGTTAACAAATAAATACTAACTAACCAACCAACTAACTAACTAACTAACTAACTAACTAACTAACTAACTTACCAACTATCTAACATATCTTATGCTAATTTCCCATTTTTGTCTTTGAACTCTGGAAAAGATAGATTTTCTATTCCAATGATGCTTTTTATACCAGTCCAAGATCGTGGTCCTCAAAGACAAATCAAAAGAACATTTGGTAATACAGGAATGATTGAGTTGTGTAACATTGTGTAACAAGTAGAGCCACCTTGACTGCTAGTTAGCTCCATTCACCTCAACACGTAGTGTGAAATAAACACATGGCGCATTCACCTGGATTGTTAGGGCAGTGGGGAGTTGAGTTGTCCAGGTAGTTCTGTTTATGAATTCACAATCCCAATTGGTAGAAGTAGAAACCCAATCGTATTTGGATATAATACATTTGGTGGAAGTTTGCATTCTTCTCAAATAGAGGAAACAGTCGACTTAGGCCAGTCTTCATTGTATCTTTGGTGATAATGGTTGAGTCATTACGGGAAAGAGAGGTGCTTTACAAGCTGATTATAAGGTAAAATTTCTTCATAGCCATAGGTTTAGAATAGAAATGAATATGTTCATGCTTTAACCCTCAGCTGCTGCTTCTCTTTCAAGCAAAGTATCAACACTGCAGCTTACTTCTCTTTGTTGTAATATTTTTTGAATAAAGTATACGTTGTTTAGGTTTACACGAATGATGGTATACCAGATCAATTGGTATTTAAGTGGAAATTCGTACATGTGCTACATACTGAAATTGTGAAGAATTGGCAAATCCTTTCTATCAGGGCCTCTTTTGACATATAAACTAGGTGAACAATTATTCACCCAGTTGCTTTGCTTGCCCCCCCCCAATTACAGTGAAAAATTGTATTGCCCACGAGTATCTGGTCCCTTTTTTCTTTGATGTGTTGGCTGCTTTCATGTTTGCCAGTAGTGAGAGGAAGACTGAATCCCAAGTACAATATTTATACCATAATTTCTTCTATAGGCCCGATGCCTGTGCAAAATCCAGGGACAAAACTAAGTGTTGGCTATCAGAGGGTGCCTTATCCCAAAAAGGGGAGGCATCACATGAATGAAAAGTAAGCAATGCAGCAAAATGTTGCAAAATGAGTGAAGTTTTTACCTTAGTGAAATAATACTCAGCTTGCAGCAGTAGAACCTTCAAACAACAATGCCCAGTAAATTCACCATGTGAAATGCCTATCGAAGAAGACCTCTTGGTCCATTTACTGATCTTGTATTTGGCACATTGGATGCAACAAACTCATTTTGGTTTAATGTTGTATAAAACAAGGAAATCTCTGTAAATGCAGAAGCAAGCCCCTCCAGCTTCTAGATAGGGAATTCATTTACAGAAAAGGATTCCAAATCTGCCAATGACGACATGACCTGTGCAGGTCCTTGAACTCCTTGAAAAGTGCTTGAATTTGAAATGTCCTTTCAAGGTCACTTGAAACTCCTTGAAAATGAGAATTTTTCCTTGATCATTGATCAAAATTGATCAAACTCCTTGAAATTTGTGAATGTTTACTGTTTTCTTCATTCACAGCAACAAACAAAACAATAAGATAGTTTAAAGACATATCTGACTGAAAGGTTTAAAGAAAATCATACAAGGAAACTTGATATGTGAAGAAGTGTCTCATTTTTAGTATTTTATGCTTCCTGTTACTCACTGTGACTGTCAGTTTAGAGCCCCTTGAAAATATTTATTTTGGTCCTTGAAAATGCCTTGGATCTGCACATCACTATCCTGCCACAAACCCTGTGATGATCATACAGGTAGAATTTTTTGCAAATATCCTAATGATGAAGAAGCACCAAGTCAAATTGAAACAGATATGGATAGTTGAGATAGGGTTTAATGTACTGTACCACTCTGCAGAGATTCCACTAAGGACATTTGTGTCCTCTCAAACTAGAGATTAATAATGAATGCAAAGTTTGTTGCACTTTCCAAAGCGGCATTTTCTGACATTCTAGGTAGGGTGATCTTCAAAATTTTTTGCTCATTCTGCTTGTGTGTTTTACATTTCTTCAATTCTGCATGGAGAAGAATTATGTTTGACTAGGGCCCTTAACTCTACAGTTTTACAGTTTACAATTTTACACATTTTTAGAGGAGAATTAGATATTTACCCACAGCAAAGCTATATGAGTACTTCCAATTCTGTACTGTTTCATGAGATTTAATAGTAAATGATGTGGTTTCAGCCATAGTATCTATAGTGGCTGGAAAGAAATGCATCATTTTTTTGAGGATATTTGAAAATAAGCATACCTCATAGAACAATGAGGTCCCCTACTTGTATTTGCGCCCCTGGATACAATCCCTTAAAAGAGGCCCTGTCTTCTATGGTAAATACATTTAATAAACCTATGTGCAGCCAAGTTTAGTTCACCTACTTTTGGGATAAGTAAATGTGAGCGCAGTTTAGTTTGTTGCCAAGATAACAATGGTTTAAATAATGCTACACTATAATTTTATTCTTGTTTATCTTTTGCAGAAGGTGCTAAGTTACACAACTAATAAAATATCTGTTATTTTAGCCAGCTACGTTATGATGGTCTGGATATGGTTGCTGCTAATCTTGCAAAGTGTGTTGGATTGGAAACAACTCCTCTTTCTCCTTCATCAAGGCTCCTTGGGCTCATGAAACTTGGCTTGCAAGAGGAGAAAAATGGTATGTATTTTGCCACGTTGCTGATGAAAGTCAAGTGTACCCGAAGGTAGTACTGTATTTTTATTCTCCTTGAGGCATAAATGGGCAACCTACTGCATATGGCCAAATTCTGGCCTGTATAGGATTTTAGTCTGGCCTGCAAAAAGTTTTGATGTCCTCTTCTGTGAATTTATGATTTTAAAAAATTTTTTTTGAAGTTTGGACTTTTGTCATTAGAGGGTATTCCAATTAGAGTGTAACACAATGCGGTGTGCTTCATCAAGATTCACAAGAGTATTCCCTGCAATATGGTTAAATTTTATTAGGTACCCCCAAAATATGGTGATGAAATATTTGAATAATATCTATCACATTTTGCTTGAATACCAAGCTGCCATTCCCTCAATGTAGGGAATCTACATTTCATTTGACAATAATGAGCTTAAACAGCATTAAGACATTTAAATATCCCATTGAGTTCTGAAAATATTTGTTTCAGGCTCCTGCCAGAGTAGCACTTCCAAGAGTAATTGCAGCTGCCAATTTAGTCCTCAATGATAATTTGGTATTTTGGCATTTCTCCCATTTTGTCACATTTCTTTGCATTAATTCAATCAGGCTGGTATTGTGTCTTTGCCAAAAGTGACCTTCTTTAATCTGCGATGACAGAATTTTTTCAACCTGAGCACCTCCAAGAGATGCCTAATTCGAGGTAGTGGCTCCTTTCATATGCAGTTAAGCAATTTTCTTTCCTTTTTGACCAAATACACTATGCACTGAGGTGCTGATTTGTTTAACTGTGAAAACATTGGTGGGCATGCAAGTTTGAGCCTGTAATGTTTTTGAGCCCTATCTCACTGCTCAGTCCTACTCAAGCCATTCCATACTTCTATAATCAAGTTTGTGAGCTTTCCACGGGGTTGAGTCTTCCAATCCCCTCCCCACATTCCAATTTCTGAGTAGCCACTTTTTAGTCAAATCTGATAGGAAATATGGCCAGGATTGGCATGTTGAAGAAATTTTTTGGATATCTCATTCTGATCTTGAATTATAACTGTTTGAATACTAGATGTGAGGACAGTTAGCTCTTACTCAGAGTGATGTCACACTGAGAACTCATACTTACCTAATGCCTACCTACATAGTTGGAAACTGTATATAATCCTAAGCATTTCCTTTAACTGTGATCATAAAATCCTTTACATTTCCTATAGGTGAGCTTCTTATTGCCCTAAGTAGAGAACCAGTGGTAAGTCTAAAAATGGTGCTGCTTTTTCCTGCTGTGGTTAAGTTCTGGGCAATTCCATTGTGATGGACGTACACTTTGGACTCTTAAAACTGCTTTAGAATACATGCTCTTGAAGTGATGCCAAGTTTAATGAGGCATACAAGAAGTATAAATAGGCTAAATATAAAAACTAAAATAAATTAAGAAATTCCACATCAGGCCCCTACTAAAATGGCTGGCAAAGTGCTGTGATGGACGTACACAGAAAATGAGAGAAAACTGACCTAACTTTGCAAAATCCTAAAACCCTGTGATTTGTTTGAGCTTTAAATCAGGCTTCCAACCTTTCTATTAGGGATGGATCAAACTCTTATTTTCTAAAAATATTTTGAAAGAAAAGTGTATCAGATGTCATGCAGAACTTCTTAAACTCTGTGATGGACGTTCAAATTGTCTGTGATGGACGTACATTTGTGAAATCATTGGAGAAAGTGACAAAATACAACAATAATGTCCAAACAAAAAGGAAGTTATAAGTTATTTTCAAGTTTGTAGGTCCATATAGTTCAGAATTGTTTACAACAGAGTGAATGTATATTGACCACATGTTCCTGCTACTTCTGGTGGCTCTAGCTTCATGACAACATTTTTCCTGTCGTAAAAGATCCTGTCTTCTGTAAGTGGCCATTCCCAAAATGCACCACACATGTGCATCACATTTACTTCATGATCAAATCCAACTATGTTGGTTAACTCTCCAGGAAAATCTGCTCCATCGTAATTGACTAGAACCAGTCACTGATAAGGACTTGAAGGGTCTCTTGATTTTCATCATTTGGTTGGTTTTGCTCCTCAGGCTCACTTTCATCAGAAGTAGCACCTTGAAAAATTTCCACCAATGTGAAGTCATCTTCAGTAGAAAATGTTGAAACTCTCAACATTTTTGTATTTTGTGCTCACACACAGTGCAGTTGTAAAGCGTTTGAGACACCAACTGCCGCACTCCAGATAGGAGCCTTTTTTACTGAATCTTTCTCAATTTCAGCTGATGAGATATACTCAACATTGATATTTGGATTTCTGTTGCTGGCAATTTCAGCATAAGATACAGCATCACGTGGAGCTAGCTGTGGTGCCTGCTCACACAACTCTCTAAACTGATCTTTTAACTGTGCCTCTTATCCCATTTACAGCTCCCTTCCGATGAGAAGTTGCAAAGAAATTCCAAATCAATTTCATGGAAAATTCATTTTCCCATTTGTGAAGATTTGAAAATAAGTAGCGTTGCTTGAACTGAGATGCAGCTCCATCACTGAACACATTTATAGCCTTTATGGATTTGTATTTCTCTGTTAGTTTACTGAACAGGAATGACATGAAAGTGTGCACAGCCTCTTTTGTGTGGTTTAGGTTATCAGAAACAATGGCAAAACTTTCTTTGACAATGGGACAAAAACGCTTCTTTGTGTATCACAATTTTATTGTGATGGACGTAAGTGAAGGATGTACATAAAAACTGCATGTCTGTCAGCATTTTCACCCTGAGGAGAAATATTTTAAGAAATTTCTTTGCTGTAGGATTCCATCATGTGAAGGTTACTTATAATCCAGGGTAGAATTTGTCTATATAGATTAGTTCAGTAACAAGGAACTGTATTAGAACATTTTTGTGACAGACATACCGTACCCCCTAATCCAGAAAGTTACCCCAAACACATCAAATGTAGTCAAATTTGAGAAATTTCAACATTTTCAGACCTATTTTAAGTGGCTGAATCCAATTTTCATGTTTTAAACATAAACATAACACTATTTTATGAAGAACGAAAATTATGCTCAATGGATAAAATTTTTGCGCTTTTGAAAGGATGTAGATATTACTTCATAAAATAATTTTAAAATGCCCTCCATTCAACTTCTGCTTACATTTTATGAAAGTACACTGTCTGGGGATTTCTGAAACACCAAAAAATGTATGTTTCATAGCATTCTAATTTTTACCCTGAGGTTGACCTTTTCATGGAATTGCCCTTCTGTTGTATGAACAGACTATTTACTAGTTATATCTGAGACCCAGGACTCTTGGTCATACTAATATTTGTGCTGCAATTTTTCAAAAGGAAAAGTTATGGAAGCTTGCATGATTCATCAAAGAGATATGCTGAGCTCAATCCCTGCTACCAATAAATTGAAAAGATAAAAGGAGATTCCATCAAAGCAATTCCTTGAATTTTGTCAAGCATTTTAGTTGCTGAAATAACAAGAAATTTAAATTTTAGTAGGCAACAAAAATTCTTTTTTAGGCTACCAATGGGTTCCTGCCAACTACTTCCTGAGCTATATTATGCCAGGGGTGTGTTAAAGTAAGAATGTAGGGTGTCATGCCCATGTATGTAGGGTCCAGGGGGCATGTGTCCCCAACTTTTCAAAGACTTTAACAAAGTGTCCCCTTTCATGTAACTTGGTTGCACTCCTTGAAAACTTTGAAGAGA
Source organism: Cassiopea andromeda (assembly GCA_018155075.1). Taxonomy (NCBI): domain Eukaryota; kingdom Metazoa; phylum Cnidaria; class Scyphozoa; order Rhizostomeae; family Cassiopeidae; genus Cassiopea; species Cassiopea andromeda. The sequence continues at coordinate 234,423 of WIPJ01004632.1, read as the reverse complement.
CAAAAGTAAAAATACATGTTTCCTGCCATCTCAGAAGGTCTGAGTTTCACAATTTCCCAAGGGAGCATGCCCCTGGACCTCCCTAGCAGATTTAATTAGGGAATGGCTCAATGTTAACCCTTTTCATCATGCAAAATGTTTTGCCATCTCATTGCATGTTCCTCCCCCAGAAAAGTGCTCAATCTCACTTCCAGAAACCCAGCCAAATTCCCCTCAATCCATTTGCCCCCCACTTTTATGATGCTTCCTATATCCCTGGTTGTGCCTCAGACTTACCTAAATGCTGCTGTTTGAAGTGTAGGGAAGGTTAAAAATTTCCTGAAAACCCAATAAATAGGAACTGGATTAAAAATGGGTTGGGTGGAACACTTTTTGGACCATCTATAGCTATTGTTGTGTCTTATCAACTATAAACAAAATGAAAAATTCAGTTTTTCATGTTATGCAATGATCAAATTCCAGACACATAATGAATGGGAGGTCTGCAATAAAGTATTCCTTAGTAGATTTCTTCAGCATTGAGGAAATGTTTATTCTGGACTAAAGAATAGACAATTCCTTGGCTTATCAGTAAAAACTAATGCAATAGTCATATCTTTAGATAATCCTAGAAATTTTGTAGCTTGTTGGTAAATTGCTTTTTTAACACTTTCTTAATATCCTTGGAAGCACCGCACTGCAAAGCACAGGTTGAAAGTGATCTGCCTGATATTCTTCCCATGTACAGTAGATTCATGGTTGGTAATAGATGATGATCTAGCACTTTTAGCTGGGCTGGTGTCTCTGTCAGTTTGTAGGAATGGGAAAACAAAACTGTGTTGTCCATTCCAGTTAGTCAAAACAATGCAAAGCTAGGAAAGAGTTCTCACTATGACATCACAGATCACAGATGGTATGAGATGAAATGAGGCGGCATGATTATTGCTAATGAACTTTGAAGTTGTCTTTCTTTTGCTGCTTGAAATTTTCAAGTCAAACAAATGATACAAAATGGTTCAATAAGCTGCATTCTGATTTTTTTATGCAGAAATAACAGGTTTCATAAAAAATCATTTCACTTGCGCTTTAAACAGCTTTTGTCTTTATCTTTAGTTAAGGAAGAATTTAAACAGAAAACATGTAACATTATTCTAACTAATGTTACTCTTGTTTGTTTGTTTCTGAAAATCAGCATTCATTAGAGGGCAGTGTTTTTTAGAGGGTGGAATTTATTAGAGTGTGTTTTTCATTTGAGGAAATGTGATGTTTGTATGATAATATCTTCTTTTATTTTTATAGGAATTGTTCCAGATATGGAAACTGCACCTGGTTTGGCACCACCAATTCCACCAGCAAGGGGTTTGGACTTGGAATATGAAATAGAAGGTAAGAGTTTGGTTTGTGGTTTATTTCTCCGTTGAGCTTATGGAGTCATATTTTCTGATATTTTTTTCAAGACCGAGAAACAGTAAATTGTAGTTCCTATTATTGTGGTAAAGTTCAGTGTAACAAAAACAGTTTTAGTCTGTTTGGAGCTTTCAAATTTATAGTTTGGTGTGCATAATTTGTTTGGTGCAGCTGCTAAGCAATTTGAAGCCCAGACGTCTTCATAGTGGACATTTTTGTAACGCAAAATAATCCAGCATTTCAATGAAGTAGGTATAATAAAATAGTCATGTTACTGATGAAATCATTCACTCGAGTACTCAATCCAAATTTCATTTCTTGGGCCTATGTGTATCTATCTTCCCTGTGAATTTTACCCCATTTTATATCTTCTGTGAAGAGCAATTGCTGTTTCTCATGTATCCAAAGTGCATAATGGAGGTGCGAGTCAGATTATAATAGACGTGAAAGGTTTTTACTTTCCTTTTTCTTGCTGGCTATTTCACCGAACAAACATTAAAGACTTAGAAAATGACTTAACTGATGACTATGGGTTTACTGCGCTTAAAGGAGAATTAGTTCTTAAAGGACATTTCTATCTTAGAGTAAATCTACATGACATGACAAGTGCACTGAATGAAAAGAACGTTGCAGTAATGCTGCAGCAGTTCGTCACATTTGCTGCGAACTTGAAAATAGGAGAGAAGGAAGGAAAATTATATACAGACTCCCATTGAAAGAAAATGAAGAAATGATAGTTTCATTATAAATGACTAAATATTTTTATTTATTCATTTGCCATTATTAGTTTATTTGCTCAGGATTTTAAAAGTTTTACAAGGGGGCCCTAGTCATAGCATCATAGCAAAAGACTTTGACAAGCAAGAGGAATGAAAACATTCTGGGATGCTGATCCCCCAGAATGGATGAAAATTTCAACAAGGGGGCTCTGCCCCCTGAGCTCCCCCTGATTTCCCCTAGAAATCACCACTGACAGGAAGGGAAAATACGAGGAGAAATCATATTTTCCTTTTTTTAAATTCAAACGTTGAAAAATACTAGTGTTGCAGTGCTTTAGGTCTGGTTTTAATTTAGAGCCTCAATCATATCCCATTTGCTTGAGTGATAAACAGTGCAAAGTTGTGAGGAAGAGCAGTGTGGGCGCAGCCCTTCTAGCTCAGCAAACTTTTTGGAACTAAGAACGTAGAAGAATCATTTTTCTGCTGTAAAAAGCTTTTCTTAGATTTAAAAAGCTGTTTAGAGATTGTTAGTTTACAAGATATAGGCCATTAGGGATGCATTGTTCACTGAATGACATTATCGTTGTCTTATAAAACTACATGGATTAACTGGAAAGTTTCTTATAAAGATAAATGCAAGAAAAGAGCCCCCTTGGCAATCAATAGGGCACACCAAGCTATCGACTTACTTCTCCACCACCGAACAAGAGTAAGGAAAACTTCATCGTCCCGTACCTATGTTAGTCTGACTCCAACCAACGTCACGCACTTTGGATACATGAAAAATGTCAAGAGTTTTTGCGTCACTCAAACAGCAATTTCTCTTCACAGAAGATATAAAATGGGCTAAAACTCACAGGGAAGATAGATAAACACAGGCCCTAGAAATATCCTTTTAGTTATGAGCTTAAATAGTTAGTAATAATTACTTATGTTCTATGTCTAAAGTGATCACTGGATTACAATTCAATCAGAACTATAGTAATTAAGTTTTATAGACAATCCGTTGTATACGGCAAAGCCCGGTTTTCACAAGGGTGATGAGTTGCCCATGTAAATAGGTCTACAAGGGCTATTGTGAAGACAAGTTTGTCTGGATAGAACAAAAAGATTTGCTTTTGCATCTATAGATATTATAATTTTTAGGTAATTTAGAAATTTCAGAGATTATGAAGTATTCCATGAAGTCTTCATATTTATCACAAGCAGACCACACACAGGGGCCTAATTGCAAAAGTTGGCTGCCATGGTGTAACTTTTATCAGCAAATTCTTGCCTATGAGTAAGAAAATTGTTTTTGTTTGACTGATGATTTAAATCCATGTTTTTGTCCAATTTTCAAGAGATAGTTGCATTGCAAGCAAAGCCTTTTATGCCATTTAGCATATTAGTACCCTCTATTGTGTCTTGGAGAAAATTCATTCTTTATTGCCTATTATTGTTGTTTTGTTGTTGTCAATTTTTATGACATGAACTTTTAAACAGCCTGTCCAGGGTATCAATATCTTCTTGTAGCTTATGCTAAAGTAATGCAGCTTGTAGCGGAGCCAGTTTTTAGTTTTGCTCTACAGATAGAACTTGTTTTCAATGTATGTCTACTCGACTCACATGTGCTCAAATGTGATAAACCAATCAGAACAAGAATATGCCTTTTTGCATGTGATAGGTGAGAGTTACTCATCGTGCTGCTTAGACGTTGTAAGATGAAAATGGATATGATTTGTGAACATGATATTTGAAAAATGATCTCAAACAGCTATATAGTTTGTGACTATCCCTTTCCAAAGCTAAGAAGTGGTTAATCATTCATTATAATGTATTAGGAAACTATGTTACAGTCATTGTAATTGTGCATTCAGAGTTTGAGGAGTTCTGCTATGTTATACTTAGAAATTTGGTGTTACAGGCTTTATGTTTTAAGGTATCAATTAGTAGTTGCAAATGCCACCTAGGACGTCCGTTTGGTGTTGTTTTTTCTAGCTTCATGAAGTTCATGCCTTTTGCTAGGGAGAGATATCGGATATCGTATCAGATATACTTTTTCCATGCAGGCAAGAACATTATTTCACTGCAATCAAAATGCTTACCAAATTCATTGCACCATGACCTTTACATGTGCCTATAGTAAAATCAGCCAGCTGAAGTGGTAGCTCAAATGCACCTTAAAACTATCTGCTGTGCCATGTGTAAGAATGTAGTGTGAAGCTCAAAAAGTAGAGAGTCATAGTCTCATTTTCACAGTACTCACGTCCATTTTCATCTTACTTCGTAGGATCAAGGGAAATAGAAACAAGTATATCTTCACATTCTGATAAGGACAATAAATTTCAGCATCAGGATAATGGGTTGGTCAGTAATGTATCCAAAGAGGGGCCAGATTTAAGAACTGTTAATGAAAGTACTCACAATGCAGCTATTCCTATAAGTCTGAGTAATTCAGGATGTGGCCAAGTTGAGGATGAGATAGACTTGAATGCACAGCCAACGCTGATTGCATGTAGAGGCGATGCTTTGCTTGAAGATCGTGTTCCTGACAGCCATCAAGAGAAGGGCTGCCATAGAGGACCTGCTGTGACAGTGCAGCCTTCTGAAGAACAGGCTGTAAATGGTATTTCTACAAGTGACCATTTGGAAACTGACTGTGACATACTATCGATTTGTGGCTCCATGCTCTCGGATGTGGTAGACTTTGACCCAAAAAATAAAAGCAAACTTACAGATAGAAATAACTGCTCTTCGGATTTAATTTTTGAGGCATGTAGGCCATTCATGGAGAGATTTCGTTTTGTAAACTTTAAGGAGTTGGTAGCTTCAGAGCTTTTGAAATTTGGCATCAACCAAAGCATCTTTGCGAAGACTGTACTTAAAAGATCCCAAGGGTATTTGTCTGATCTACTGAACCACCAGCTTGCCATTTTTTGCATGAAAGAACCAAGCAGAATGCTAACAAATTTCTTGAAAATCAAAAGATTCCTTGATCTCGATGATATGGAGCGCAGGTCTCAATACATGAAATGTATTGAAAAATCGAGTGCTGTTGACGAGGGAATTGAAGGCAAATGTGACTTAAAGATTCCTAAGCGAAAGAAGAGAGTGACGTTTACGAAAGATGTCAAAGATGGATTGGTGTCGATTTTTAAAGATCGCTCGACCATGCCAGATTCAAATGAGCTGGAACAGATTTCCATACAGTTTGGTTTGGAAACCCCAACTATCAAGAATTTCTTTCGAAATCTCAAAGCTCGTTCAAAAATTTCATAATTCTCAATTAGAAAGATTGAGCATTAAAGTAATTATACTGATAAAGAGGGCACAGAGATTTGTCTGGGTTCAAGTTTAAGATACTGAAGAATCTCTTCAGATTGGAAGAGAATGCGTTTTTAACATCTTTCGATTTAGATGTGCTCTGCTCTCTACTCCTATAAAATTCAAGCTTACAAGAATATTTAGGCTCAGATTCACTGAAGTTAAAGACTATTTGAAGAATAGTGCAAGGTTCAAGCTTCATTAAGACTTCGAATTTTAGCATATTTGAGTTATAACATTGCTTGTAGATTAAATTTTGCAATAGCAATACAATACTTATTATTCTGTTCTACTTCTGTTACGCTTTATGATAAAGTAAGAAATCAACAAAGATTTGAATATATTCCTTTAATTTTCAGGCGAATCTTCGTCTTTAGTATTTAAGAAGTATTTAAGAATAATTTAAGGCCTAAAGCCAAAACTTTTTTGGATATTGAGGCTCAGCGAGAAATTAGGTATTCTGATAAAATGTTTAGTGTTGTTGCCTGTACGTACATCTGACCACTGGTAAAAGGTATTGGTTTTTAACCTACTCCAATTCGCTTTAAAGCAGTGTGTTGGAATGGCATAAACTCCCTCTACTCGTTTGTAACTGGTAGCTATCTGCATGATGGCTAGGGTGGTAGACCGGCAAGCTAGAGCAATGCTATACTCCACTCTAGCGGTACGTTAGCGTCGGTTGACAGTGAGTGCATAAGGCATAGCCCTCTGATGAAATAGAATACCCAGATATTTTTTACTTCTGTTACGTACAGGCTTCAAATTTCATGCATTTATTTAGAAAAACATTTTTATTGGCATGTTACTTGTCAGTGTGTATGAATTCTATATTGAAGGGCTGTGAAAGCAATCTATGATTGACCGTTTGTAAGTTATCCTTCATATTAATGGCTTACCAGCTGTTATCTCAATTTACAAATTGTGTAAGATTCTGAGATATGTTTGGATTTTGCAAGCGCTCTTATAAACACAATTTATTTTTAGGATTGTATTTGAAAATTGTAATAGGATCAAATAATATAATATTGTTACATTTATACTTGGAGTATGGTATTAAGTTAAAGAGAATTGTTTTCCTCTTCTTATATTCTTTGAAATGTACAGGAGTGAAAAAGTTGTAGAATTTGACATGATTGAAAGCCCAAAACTGTTATGCATGTAGAAATATATATTTACTGTTGAATTGATTTTCTCCGTCAAAGTTTCCTGCTGTATTTGCTGTGTTGTACAGATCTTGTTAGAAATATTTTGCACCTGCGAGCACAAATTTAAGGTAAAATTTGCCTGAAGACAGAATGTAGCAAACGGTTAGATGCAGATGTGGATAAAAGTGCCTGTAAAAGTTGAAGTGCAGCAGTTTATGTCTACAAGCGGTGCCCGCCCAAAGTACAGAGCACTTGTGTTGGACGATATTGGAGCCCATCTGAGCTAATTAAGCTGTAGATATGTACTGATTTAAGTCTATTCATTAATGTGAGAATATGGTGAAGAGAACCTATCTCGCTTTAGTATTATTGTTGAGCTATGCAACTCAATTTGCTTTGGTGAAGTTAGTGGGAATCACCCCCCCCCCCACTTTTTATTTGTTTCTAAAAATGTCTAGTGAAGCATTATGAGATTAGAGCCTCAGCTTTTTGCAAATATGTGTTTTATTTTCTCTAAAAAGTCCACTTAACTATTTATATAATGCCAAAATATCTGTAAGTGATGACAATGAATGTTTACCATAGTTCACTTCGTTAGTGAGATTTAGTCATGCTCTAAGGCTTTCCATGAGGTTTAAGCACCAGAGTAGTACACCCATTCGCACCTACCAAACAACTCTACTCTCGTACGATACAATCATTATGACGACTTTCATTTTATCTTCTGCACACAAGACAGGTCATGGTTTTTCACAGTGTGATTGAACTCCAGGTGTATACGTCAATATAATGGGTCCTTCGAATAGTGTGATTTTATAGTTACAGTTAGTTTATATATATATATATATATATATATATATATATATATATATATATATATATATATATATATATATATATATATATTTATATATATATATATATACATTTATTTATTTATTTATTTATCATTTATTTATTTTTATTTATTTATTTATATTTATATATTTACCATATTATTGTTTTTCTACCCAGTTTCGCATGACACTCATTTTGGAACTGACCACAGGTTAATTGTTAACGCCACAGGGTTGTTTTGTAATTCCATCTTCCCTGTGGTATCCTTGTATTTGTAGTTCTTTATGAGCACATAAGAACTAGTTCCAGCAAAAACAAGACAGTTTGTTTCCAAGTGGCTCTCTCCTGCACTGACTTTTTTCGAATATAGACCGAAAATTTATTGCTTATAGACAAGACACTGGCAGGTGCAATGGAGGCAAGATTTGACTTTTAAGAGAAGACGTTTGGGTGTTCTTTCTGTACTCTATTTGCAACAAACACTTCCAAGGTTGCATTTTCCGGCCATCTGAGAACCCTAATATTAAAAATTTCCACTGGGCCCAAGCATGGTGGGCCCTTTAATTAGACACTGGATATAAGAGAATAGCATTAATTTTGTTTATATTTTACAAGTGTTGTCATAAGCCCTCCAAGCCCCAATCCCCACTTATAAATAGCGAGGGACACACTGAAAATTTGAGAAAGTATAGTGGTTATTGATAGCAGAGGCAGCCTAACGATGGTGTTTTGGGAAGACGCATTTCCAAGTTGCCCACTTCGGGAGCCTGTCCCATTTCATTCAGAATTTTTTCATGCGCATTTAAATAATTCATTATCATGAAAGAGATTTATATTTGGTATGATGTCGAGGTCGCATCTCTGATGCCCTTTGAATAAATCTTGCCCCTCTGCCCTTTTCCTGTGCAGGCATCCCTGGGAAACAGTGCTGAATTTGGCGAGTATCATACTGGACAAATTCATCAGCACTGTTGTCCTTAAAAAGCATTTTCAAAACATTGAGGCCTAAGCAAAGAAGTGGTTTTTCCAAAAAGGACATGCGTTTAGCGTTTGTTGATTTTGCCCACTCGATGTTAGCCGGGGCACTTTGCTTCTGAGTTTGTGAAAAAAGGTTTTAAATTCAATTTAAGTTTTCATATGTAAGTCACCTTTCCACTTGTGGAAACTATCATCATAAGTTGGCGGTGGTATGTGCCCACCGGAGAAATCCTAAAGCTCCTTCACTATGGTTAGTTATGTGCGTGGTCATCACAGGGAGTTTATCTGGGTGTAATCCTAATTTCTATGGCAACCTTGGTGAGAAACTGCTAACAGCAGCCAGAACAAGATAGAATATGTTTTGTCACATACTATGATATGCTTTTTGAGCAATGGGAACCATTTACTTGGAGTACTTTATTGCTTATAGAAAAGGCACTGGGGCTTTGTACTTCTTGTGATATAACTGGTACCATTTCTATGTAGCTGTAATGGGTCTCTTAGGTTTGAGTCATTCCTTGAGTAGAGCTGCTAAAAGTTATTTTGAAAATGGCCTGACTGTATTTTATAGAACCCTTGAGTTATTCTTAATTTGTTTAAGTGATAGCACGTTGCATTATGTATCAAAATTTCCCTAAACCGTTTAATTTTCAGATCAAACTTAACATTGCATTTCAATGTTCTATGCATAACAGATATCATGTTACCTCAAATTATTGCATCTTTCAGATTTCGGTACAAGTCCTCCTATGAGTCAGTATGAGACACATTACGTAACTGCACACAAAGGACCGTGCACGTCTGCAGCATTCTCCCACGATGGTACGTGAAACCGAAGCCTTGTTTATCATTCTACATTCTCCTTAATGTATTGCAATCCCCATTGTATACCTCTGCGAATTAATCCTGCGCAGATAGATAGATTACAGCACACGGGGAACGCATGAAACGCTTGTTCTTATTGATCTTTTCTTCTTTGCCTATCCATTTTTCTATGTATCTCTGCTCAAAGCATGTACTATCAGAGCAACCCAATTCAGCAATTTCCGCTACTTATGATTTTAGAATCATTTGTTTTTATGCGTTATTAAGCTAAGTTTATACATGCAGTAAGAACCCGCACATGAGAAACTATAATTTTGAAATAAGCCCGTTTGTGGTCTTAGGTGATAGAGTAGTTCCAGTAATCAGGCTCCTGGTTCTCAATACAAGGCTTAATGCACAGGTCAGAGAAAGGAATAATTGACTGATTACTTTTGAAATACTATGGCATTATGTTTATCCATCCGAATATTTATGAAAAAAATATAAATATAAACCTGCTCATTTCAACTGTGCAAGCACAATTTTTGGAGCATTCATGAAAGAGGTTGATTGGCCGGAATATCAAGCTGAAGCGGTGCTATCTATTTTCAGTAAAAATATACAGTTTCAGGCTAAAGGTTCTTGGTAAATGAATGTCTTTAAGGTAAAGAAAGGTTAATTTGGGGATTTTTACTGTACTGAGCGTTGAGAATAGACTAGGAGCAGAGTCGCATTGCCGTGGTATTCAATCATTCATAACTTTCCCATCAGTTTTGTGAATAAAAACACGCGATTTGATTGCATACAACTTGGAAAGCATTGTGTATATACTTGCATCCAATAGTATTGGTTTGTATATGCAGGTCGGCTGATAACAACTGGCTCAAATGATGCATCGATCAAGGTAAATATGAAAGCATCTTCACCTTCTTTATCACAATTAGCATTACCATTTCCACCATTGTCTTCTTCTTCTTCTTCCTTCTTCCATTATGCCCATAATGGGGCCTTCGAACTGACTTTGTTGGTTGGTTGATTGGCTATCGATTGTTTGAAAGAGGTGATTGAGTCGGTTACGCTTAATCCATTCTTTTACCCCAACAATTACTGGTCAGGACTGCAATGTGAAACATTGAGCCTTATTTTCAATGAAGTGGCCTGGTATGAGTCCAAGTGGACAATTTCCCACATTTTCATCAACATCTGCTCTAATTCTGAAACTTTGTGACATAAATCACTATCAATTTAAGGGCAATTGTCTCACTGTGCGTACTCGCCACCACGTAGAAGTCTCCAACCATGGGCTAGTCTTCACTACCATCTACATCAGGGTTCACCAACCTTTTTGGGCTTCGAAGTCAAATTCCCTATACAGTACTCTTGCTGGGGCCAGATGTAGGAGCTTAACTAGCGGCTGTCTTTAGACGCTGTATAAGATCTTGCCTGATATTTTGGTGACTGTCCAATGAACATTTAATTGAGGGCATTCTTCATAGAGCAGGTTTGCCTCCAAATTAGGAGATTCAAGGAAAATCAGTCAGGGAAAGTCAGGGAACGTCTAAGTTTTTAATTGTTTCATTTCAGAGCAGTGACTTTCTCCATGCTCAGTCATGCATCCAGTTGAGTGTGATTTTTACCAAATTTTACCCTTTTCTACATCTGTCTGTTCTTTGCAGTCATTCGAAATGCAGTTTCGTTTTGTTATGAAACCAAAAATTTGAACGGTCAAAAATAGATTCAAAGCTTTCCAATACTCGATATCTGTCCAATGAATGATAAAATAATAAGTATGGGTTGTAAGAATATCAGGGAAAGGCAGGGAGAAATAAGTATCATTTCAGTGAAAATATCAGGGAAAATCAGGGAATTCTTTCCTGAAATAGTAATGGCAACCCTGTAGCGATGTTTCCAAATTATGCTTTGTGATTTAAGAGAAGCATTGTTGCACTGCTTTATGATGATACTAACCATGAAATGCTAGTAAGACATGGAAGAAATCAGGGGAAATTGGGGGTCTGAATAGAAAAACGGAAAATGCCTCTTTTCAAAACAGAATATGGTCTGTTTTGATCACTGAAATTTATATGGAGAAGGAAAAACTGATCTCTCTAGCTGACTTCATTGAATTTTGTAGAACAAGAAAAGGAAAAGCTCCGCCGTCCTCTCCTTTTGTTGTTGAATGCTTGTACGCCATGACCAAAAATATTTCCGGCATGGGATACATAGAATGCACTGAATACCCTGTCACTTTGTTGCAAACTTTCAAAACAGAAAATGTTTTTATTGTGCATAGTAATGGAAATAAATAAATAACTATAACTAACTCTTATTTAATAACTATAAATAATAGAAAACAACAATATTTTTGAGAAGCACCAACTATTGCTGGTGCATAGCCTGGGAAGTGGATGTTAGTCGCCATAGGAGGCAAAGATGCAGGTTTTCAATGCTTAGGAGGTGTTACACCCCACACACCCCTAGCCAGATGCTGGCAAAACAAAATGCTATTTTGCAAAATGCAGTTCATTTTAGGGCTAGTATGGGAAATTATAGTATGTAGACTAAAAAGACCACAAAATGTAAAGCAAGCATTAGCACTTTGTCAAAAAAGCATATTACTTCAAAAATAGGTGGAGTTTTTCGCAAGCACTGGGGTCGCATTGGATGGTGTGCTGCACCATCATTATCATCAAACCGTCTCTTTTCCGACTATTCACCATCATCGTCATTACTAACACCATCATTGTCATCTTAGCATTGTCATCATCATGATCATCACCACGATCATCATCATTGCCTCCGTAATCTTCTCCATTGCTCACCATTACCATGGCCATCTTTATCAATTTTATCATCACCTTTATTGAAATAGTACTTTGGATTATTACCATATATTTACTTGAAGCATTCTTGTTTACCACTCTTCTCTACCATCTTATGTGTTGTTTTTAAGCATCCATTTGCCGTACATGAAGATAGATTTAAATTTCTTTAAAGACGGTGGCCCATTCAGCCATGCTGATAGAAATGAGGTCATCTATTTTCAAAAGGCTAAAATCTTGCGAAAAACGAAAGAAAAAGGTGTATATTAAAACAAATGTACAGTTGAAGTGCTAGAGCCAGATAGTTGTAAATAACTAATTACAGATACGATTTAAACGGTGCCAGTGATGGTGCACGTTTAGCATCAGCTGAAAGAATATCATTTTGCCCACTATCAGTCTTTTCGATGCCATGAATGGATCGGTCAAGGTACATTCGTAATTTCTCTGTCGCTTGACAATGCATTAAGGTAATAAAAATTGTAGTTTGTATCATAAATATAGTAGTCTCCACATTGCATTGTATAAGGTACTCGCAATTCCAAACTGCTAGTTTCAAATGGTTCATTTAGAGATTCAAACTTTCCTCATTTTTAATTCGTTGTATTCTCTTTCCACCTACTTGCGATCATTACATTCTTGACTATTTAAATCTTTCAGAACATTTCTTGTAGGTAATATTCGTCTCAGCTAGGCTCATGTGGTTCTTTCATAGTAGGTTGAATCAGAGGTAATATTGTTCATTTATTTAGATTATCGATGTTGACCGTATGCTTGCTAAAGCGGCACAGAGCCAAGCGGAGCGTCAAGCTGAAAAGGAAAGCGACGAGGGTGCTGGAATGAAGAACCATCCTGTTATGAGAACAATGTATGATCACGATGGGGTATGAACAGCTTTTTGCCAACCCTAATAGCGACGTCTCATTTCTCCTCTAGATGCAAGTAACCTGTCATTTGCTTAGTAACTGTATTACAGGCAATTCAATGAGACGCATGCGATCGCTCGCGCGCGCGTAGGCACGCGCCCAGCATGTCCCACGTGCTCGATTTGCCGCGAACGCAAATCTGTGAGTTTCGTTGCTAGCGAGCGATGAAATTGATAAATTACACATTCAAGTATTATGGAGAGCTCATAATCAATGGTTTAGTTGTTAAATTAATTCACAAAAAATGAACGAATTGAGCGACGGAAGATGCTGTTTGGAACAGACCATTGACCAATAACATGGAAATATGAAATTAGTGTTTGCTACTTTTTCTTCGGGTTTTCGCCCCTAAACTGCCTCTGCTCTACAACTACTGAAACTGGCTCCAACAAACAGCAAGCAAAACATTAGATTTGAAATTGTAAGTAAGCCGTAAGTAAAAAAATAAAACCCTAAGAAGAACTTGTGACAAAACATAAATGATGAAGGCGAGGAAAGCAAGGATGAGAGCGAATTTGATGGTCATGCTGAGGAACAAATAGTGGAAAGTATGATTTAATGCCTATGATTGAGCCTTTCTTTTTACATTATTACAGGTTTCAACAATATCTTTCGATACTTGATAAACATTGCATAGGAAAACCAGCGCTCGCACACTAATCCACGGGTGCGATTAGCAGCGTGCTTCTGATTTACTCATTGAAAGACCTGTTGGAAAATAATGCATAACAGACTGGTTTTATGATTTAAGAATACATCAGAAATCCTACGTATTCTCTTTACTACTTTAAGTGTCATTTATGAGATCCATTTTGCAATTGCATTAAGTTGCTGTTCTCGTATTTTTGATATGCAATGTCGAGATGATCTCTTAAACTTAAAAAAGATTAAATTTTTCAATTGATTTTTATGATTTGGGACATCTAAGTTTCTTTTGAAAATTTTGTCTCGCATAATTTTAGAGCTGTTATTGGGGACAGTATATTTTGGCAGTGAAATGTAATCAACAGTCAATAGAACTTCATTTTTTGTCATTTCTTACAAATCACTTTCCAGTTACTTTGAAGATCTCATTTTGAGTTTGTTTTGCTTGACAGACCATCACGTTCCTAGAGTTTCATCCAAATATTCCCATATTGGCTTCAGGAAGTGAGGACCGTACTGTAAAATTATTTGATTTTTCAAAATCGGCTGCTAAAAAGGCATACAAATCAATCGAGGTAGCCAATTATGCTTGTCTATTTTCAATTACAATTTTCTTTTATTTTTGCTATCACTGTTTATTTTCTATTTTATTTATCTGAACAAATAAAACCTTTCTTTTACAATCCTATATCTCATTTTCTCTAATGGTTAAAAAGAATGCTTTAATTCTGTATTTGAGGAAGGACACACATTTTGATTAATAGGTTATTTTGTTCAAACGGTTCTCTTGTTGCTTTCAATTATTAGCTTGCTCTGACTAAAATTTGTATTATTAGGTTAAGATTTTATCTTGCTACTCTAGAGAGAAAAATCTCTTCGCATCTTGAATCGTTGTATAGTGTTAACGAAGTTGGCTCAGAAGTAGGGTTCATGATCCAAAAATTATAGATTTGACCTACAATTATTGGATCATGAACTTCAGGTGCTTCTTAAAGAACACCTGATAGATTTGTTGTCATAAAATCTTATGAAGGATTTATGACGGCAGACCTATCAGATGTTCTTTAAGAAGCGTCTGAGACGTGAAGTCTACGGTTATATTTAGCCCGAAGTGTATTCTGGCTTACAATGAAAGATAATGGAGCCTTCAAGAAGACACAGTTGTGATCCATGTGAACAGAAGGGGATTCTCAGTTAGATGTATCTATTCTGCATTACACTAGCACATGCTGTAGTACTGGAATGTTGAACTGGGGAGGGGGGTAGAATGGGTCACAATCATGTTTTACATGAAGACTCTTAACCATATTGTACCTCCTCCAAAAGGTATATTGTTGTCACCATTCATTTCACTATTTTCTACATTTGCGAGTATTGTTTCTATGCTGCTATATCATGCTAGACTTGATGTAATATAGTAATATAAGTTGCTGCATCGTACATTTTAGCTGCTAGTGATGTATTGTGAAGTCTTAAATTAGATCTGTTTTGTATCAGAATAACAGCTGGTGAAGCTTCACTATTTAGCTATGTTATTTTGCACCTAGAATATGTATGTATTTTTATGTATTTTATATGTATATCTACACTTATATGCATTTTTGCAAATTAATGCCTCTACTTAATCGAGTGGAATTTAATTTTTTACATTGAACTGCGTACTGACTTTAGGAGGCGGAAACGATTCGTGGTATATCATTTCATCCAGCCGGTGATCATATGCTTGTTGCCACAGACAGTCCGACAGGTAGGATTTTAATAGTGATGGTAGTGATGATAATGATTGTTAAAGTGATGATATTGATGGTGACAATGGTGACAATGATGACGATGCTGTTGATGGCCTTTTTTATTTTCATGCTTTTGAAGTTGAAAAGGGCCATCAGGAACATCAGTACCTTGCTGCACAAAAATATTGTTGGTTGTTGTGAAAGAGGGAAGACTGAGATGGTACGGGAATGTTATGAGGATGGGGAAGGGGAGGATACCAAGGAGAGATCTGCGGTGGAAGGCCCAGAGAAGGAGAGCCGTTGGTAGGTCTCGCAAAAGATGGCTCAATGGGGTAGATGAGGCACTCAGAAGAAGGAGGGAAGTTGAGCTCTGGTAGAGGATAGTGACATATATGAGGGCAGAAGCAAATAGAGAGAGATTAAGGTGTTCACCAACTGACAGATTGGAATATCTACCAGGAGGATGGTAAGAAATGAGGAGTACCCAAAATGCAGCATGAAATATTATATTGATTAGTTATGAATAGGGCTGTCGAAAAGTCCACAAGTCCAATTTGGTCAAAATTAAGTAAAACATCTTAATTTTTTGGAATATGGTCAAAAATATTAAATATGGTCAAAAAAGTCAAAAACAGAAAGCAACCAGGTAAACTTGCATTTACGTGGCTACTAATCGCTTTACATGTGTCTTAGCTGCATAATCTGACTGCAAGATCGTAGCCAAAAGGGTTTGCATGCCCCCCCCCCAATTTTCAGCAAATTGAAAATATCTGCAAGCAAATCCACGTTTTTAATGAATAAACTCAAGGAAAGCACTCTTTCACGGCAAATTTGGGTTGTAAACCTTGTGCACCCCCAGAAAATTCCCATTACCTTCGCCCCTGTCTGACTACTATCTATTCATGTTTCTTGGGTTTGGTGTAACTGGTGGAGAAAATATCCTCTACCAAATATTCCATATCCCAGGGATAACGACGCTTGCCATTGGAGAAGCCTTCTGCAATCCCAAACTTATATGTCTGAAATGCTATAAATAAATTTTGTTTGAAATATCTTAAACTTAGGAATGAGTGTTAGTGCAAACCTTTCGACTACTGAAAGTTTGTTAGAAAACTACAGAATCAGCTAAACGAAGTTCTTCGCTTCTCAACAAAATCGTTCGAAAAGAGACGATAAGAGAATAAAATTTTTGAAAGCATGTTGCATCTTTCCATTTTGAAATCAGGAAGGTTTTGACTTAGGCCTAAGTTAAAACCTTCCCGATTTCAACATAGAAAGGTATAAAAAATCAAAATTAGATCAAAATTCAAAGTTTTAGGTCAAGTATTTGGAAAAATAAATTCAAGATCTGACCGCCCCAGGAATAAGTATTCATTATAATATGTCATGCAGCATTTTGGTAACTCAGAAGAGAGAGCACTTTAGTTTACCAGGTATCTTTGTACAGAAGAGTACATGTTAGTTATTAAAGCAAATGGATTCTCATGCTGCATGAAATAATCTTTGGTATTTCCTTGTTAGTGTGAATCTGCTCTCTATCCTAGTTCGACTGTACGACTTGAAAACTTTTCAATGTTTTGTGTCTAATAATCCAAAGGATCAACACACTGGCTCTTTGACATGTGTAAGTGAATGCCTTGTATTAATCTTTTGGCATGCGCCTATATGTATGTATGTATTTGTGTGTGTATGCGTATCTCCGACACGTTGGTTATTACTTTCTAAGTGTAGCCTTGGAAAATGCTATTTTTAGATTTTATTTGAGATAGACCGTTGCACCTTAGAGATGTGCATCGGATCAGATTGGGCATTTATAATCCGATAACTAGCTTGTTTTTGAAATCCGATCCGATCCTAACTTTTCTTATCCGAATCCGATATGATCTGAAATTTTCTGGTCCGAATCTGATCTTGTCTGAAAATAATAATGGTTTGTTTAAAGTTAGGAAAAATAGCTTTATAACTAATGTACGCACACCAGAAATATTGAGACTTATTAGCTCCCGTGTATATTGAAAGATGTAATATTCTCCTTGTATAATGCTCAATCCTGTACCAGAATATCTAGCATGATATGAGAGATACGATGATATAGTCCTGTGCCTATGGATCAGGAGAGAATACCGTCCATGCCCTGAGACACGGGCGATCGCATGTGCGCGTGTCTACACGCGTGCAAAATCTCCAGCACGAGCGAAAAATGGCCCGGCCAACATCGGTATCAGCCGTGCAAACGCACATGCTAAGTGTGAACTTCGTTGTCGCAGCGCAACACTAGTGACAGTCACCTTTTGCTTTACAACTCTGCTTTGTCCTTTTTCATCGTGAAGGAGACATTTGAAATGGTTCGGCAACAAGGAACTATCTATTTCAGATACACAATCGCACGTGCAATTCGATGTAATTAAGAACAATCGCTCGTGCAAACGAGGGTGTACGTGCAAATTGACGCTCTTGTACCAATTTCTTCCGAGCATGGACTGATAATAGGATAGAAAGTCCGTTCAGCTCTTATTGTTTTCATAACTTTTTGTGCGATTGGCGTCATTTATTGTTTCTGGACGTTTAAGTTCAAGTTCAATACCATGCCCCCTCCAGATGACAGAGAGGTATTACTTGATCTCTTTAATCCAAGGTGCTACGTGACTTGCTCGCGTTTGTAGACTTTTCGAACTTTGCTTTTCGGAATCCTATCACGGAATATATTGTAAGAGTAACAAATTGCCTTATACTAATGCTTAGTTTTGTTATGAATAACTAATTAACCTTATTTTGAATTTGATAATCAACATCCTACCCGAAACGATCCGACTTTGAACAACTTTTCCAATTCGATCTGGTCCGAAGTAGAAAATGTTATTCCGAATTCCGAAATACTCCGATCGGATCGGATTTGCACACCGCTATTGCTCCTCTTTCAAAGCGTCTGTAGCATCAGTTATGGTTTGGTATAGAGTCATTTATTTGGTACGTACACACGAAAGGGGAGGTAGAAGGGGGTCAAACAAAACTTACGCCATGCCTATGAAGTAGGACCAATTGTGCCTTGTCATTGTGTTTGTATGTTTAAATGTATGTCAATTATGTCAATAGTTGCCAATTTCCGCCATGTTTATAGTGTGTTGTAAAAGCATTATAATCAATCAGTTCTCAGATCTCATCATGAGTTGCATATGCTTGTTCTCCCTACTCAAAGTATTAGGCCACTTTACGTCTATCATACGTACAAGGGGAGAGGGGTTTGACACATCTAAGTACTTACGCAAAAAGTTACGTTTTGCATATCTTTTGCTATGCTTTCATATTAAAGGTACTTTTTTCATCATACTTTTTTGTCTTTGGTGACAACTTTCTTTGCTGCTTTATAAAACAATTACTGTTATTATTTTCCTATCTCTCAAATTATTTACTGTCTCCTTCTCTATGGAATTATTGGTTGGATATTTAAAAACTTCCCGTTGAACGTAGGAGGGGGTCAGATGAGTAGGAATTTGTACGCAATGGGGGATTCCTAGCAAGCGTGCATCTGCTTACAATGGCAGGAGGGGGTCAGATTGTTGCCATTTGGTGCGTACGTACTAATTGAATGACTCCTAGGGTCTCTTTCAAAGGTAAACTTAAATTTGGGCTGTTTTATTTCGAGTGTGTACATGTATTTGTTAATTTATTTAATGAGCAATTTATGAAATTAGGATTAAGAAAATAGTGCTGTCTACCCTAAAATTCATTTTCGGACATGCCTGATGTGATTTCTAATCTACCATGGTTCATGATGTTTGCAGGTCAAATATGCTCCCGGTGCTCACCTTTATGCGACAAGCAGTAGGGACGGGTCGTTCAAAGTAAGTGCCTTTTTTAAGTTCTGCAATGCTAAGATTTCAGCCTTCATTTATCAACCAGCCACCACTGATCGTTATCAAACCTCAGTGAAAGATTCGTTAGGAGCTAAAACGCTGGAATTTACTACATTCTAGATTACTGGATTAGTTTTCAACAGCAACAACTATTTTGACTGTCCCTCTTTGTTTTTGATTTCAATAGTTTTTATATACTATAGACTGTACGTCGACATTCTGGGAACAAGTCTAGGCTTGTGGAAAATGGTCAATTGAACTTTGTTTTGATCTGAAGTTTGTGGCACAATTTGCTGTCTAAAATGATCATCATGCAGTTCCATTCCCTAAGATGATCTCTGTCAGCTACGTGACCGCGCATTGATTTTGTTGTAGATATGGGATGGGATTAGCAATCGTTGCGTGAACACTTTCAAAGCTGCACATGGAGGAGCAGAAGTAAGCAATTTTAGCCTGTTTATCGAAGAGCCTAAGTAACTAAATAACGCTTAACATTTTGAAATTGTTTTCTTCAAGGTAATCTTGGAATTCTCTTCCCTCACAGGTAACTGCAGTAAGATTCACGAAAAATTCAAAGGTTTGTAGACACTTGCGTTTGTCATGTTCATTCTGATTAACTTTTCGGGGGTCTGCTAAAATATATGAAAATATGATGATAAAGAAGATCTATGAATTCAAATTATTTAGATTGTGATGTGAAATGGATAGAAAGGAGCACTTCAAATTCCAGAAAGTTATTGAGAATCAATTTGCAAAATCATTCTAGTGTTTCTTCCGAAATTTTTCAATAAAATTGAATTAAATCATATTTACGCATTATTCTTGTATTTATATGTATTTTTTGTTTGTATTCAATAGTTATTTTTGTTCACACTTGTTAAATACTTCTTTCAGTATGTTTTGACCAGCGGGAAGGACTCGTGTTCAAGACTTTGGGAACTAACAACAGGTGAAGAAATATGCTTATTGTTCAGTGATAGTTTTGGTTATCTGTGGTGTGAAAGATACACCCTAGCGGGAGGCGTTCTTTATGGTTCAGCCAGCTGACGATGAAGATTGAGTGGTTGGATGAGTAACAAATTTTGTGCATGGATAAATGGATAAATGTATGAGGAAATGAATGAACAATTTCGTTAATTGTTGTTGTTCGCTATTTGCTAGGGTAATACAAATTATGAACTTTGGCATTAGGACAGCATGGGAAAAACTGGCGATTGAAAGCTGTCTGCAATAAAGGTTAGGTAACAAGATAGGTTAGGTAACAATAACTCAACAGGCCCTCTATGAAAAATTAGCATGGAATTTATCATCCACCGATCTTGCATTGTCTTTTATGTAAAGGGTAGTGAAATGGTGCAAAACTTGGCCTGAACCAGCTGTGACAAGCGTTTGTTGATTTAATTCTGCAATTGGATTGGTTAAATAGGCTAAGAGAAAAAGAATGCGAGGACTATTCTTAGCCAATCAAGATTTGACGAGCCTATGCTCCATGGATCTGCTTCCTACATATTGATCGCCCAGAAATGAATAGACCTTTCTCCTAATTACGTCATTCCTGTGCGCGCGCGCAATGCATTGTGGTACTTGTGGTCACGCGTTGCGATGCTTGCTGTTGTTTTAAAGTTATTTTGTCTTTCTGTTTCATGATTATCTCGCAGAAAATGTCTAATAATAACGAATTTGAAGAAAGTTTAAACGGAACCCATTGCTCCAGTTCTTTTCAAAGCTCCTGCCCGAGCAATGGTTTTATTCCAGAAAAATCTGTCGAGACCAGAAGGGAAGAGGTCGAAGTGTTTGTGTTACGAGAACAGCAGGTG
>WIPJ01004632.1:199600-210392 GCA_018155075.1 Cassiopea andromeda | reverse complement strand
ATATATATAGACACACACACACACACACACACACACTATCTATCTATCTATTTATACACATGATTTTAATTTTACGTTTGATTTTCCATGCTTCAACTCCTACCTACCACAAAACAATGAGTTTTTGTAAATTCTATATTCTATTAACGAATGCTGTTGCTATTGTTAATATGTATCCCATGGGATGATGATAGCTACGAGTTTGACATCAGAATCGGTTTCTTCTCTTATTTATCACCCTTATTCTCGGCTATTACTAAACAGAGTATGATATAGTAGAATCTTTGAAAAAACAAGAGTCAAAGTTCTATTGTGATTTAGGAAGACCATTTGCTGATATGGGCTATGGCATTTCCGTGGTTTAATAAAAAAGTAATTTTTCTGAGATGATGGCCATTACCTCTTGATAGCTGCCATAGTATTGATTTACAGTCTTTAAATTATAAGATTCTGCGTATTTGAAATCAGCTTTCTAATAAAGATTGCATCGATTGTTTTTCTTGTAATTTTAGTAATCCTTATGTAATTTATGACTCAAATCATATTACTAATCATATCTTTTGTAATGATTATGATTGCTATTTGTAATTATCGATCTCTTTCAGTGATATTTCCTGATGATAAGAGCATGTCTATTGGATGTTGGGATAGCCGTACTACAGAAAAACTGCAAAGCTTGCATTCAGGTTTGGTGCATAATTCTCATTTGTCTTATTGATTTGCATTCTGTGCTGATTTTTTCAGCTATTCGATGTAATAAAAAATGCCTTTTTTAGTAAACTATTTTAACCAAGAGCCTTAGAAACGATTTGAGCAACTAATTGCATGATGAGTTTTAGACGAAAGTCAGCCTATAGCAATTTGTGAAATGGTCGCACAGTTGATAGTGCGAGAGCAGAATAACGAAAACTTAAGATGACTAGACGTCGATCCAATGCAGCCTTTCACTCCCTGACTATTATCTCTCTTTGCAACTCAGCATGGAAAATATCCGTGATATGAGTGGCCTCAAATGCCCTAAAATCGTATCTCTACACTGACCAGTTACTTTTAGTGGCGACTATGGTGGCAAGTTGGCCCTGCCAATGCCATCGGTATGTTGCGTTTAAGAGTTCGCCAGAGAGAGACAAGAGTTCGTTGACTGCTTTCTATCGATTCCCAAATAGAACTGACATGTTCTACACAATGCAAGAGGTTCTGCTCATGTCAATTAGTGCCCACAAGGGCCAGGGGTATGATGACAGCTAGGGAGTTAACACAATTATTACGGGTAAATTTTGGTAAGAACTGTATTGCTTTGAATTTAATAGATTGCTGGTTCATTTATGGCCATTTCTTTGTTTGATAAGAGATTATGTTAATTGTGAAAGTGAAACTGAAGTTTAATAGTTTCACTTTATTTGCATAATTTGTTTTGTATTATAAAGTTCGTTCTTTCTTCCTCGCCTAACCGTATTCAAAGTGACAACAGAAGATATCTAGAAAACAAAACACGTAACTTTTTGAATGAAGCAAATATGCAAATATTGCCGTAGCATATACCCATATCTTGAGCTATTTCTAATTCTAAGTCATTGTGGATTATAGCTGGAGATGTTACAATTCTCTCAGTATTTCCCTCTACATTCTTTGCTAATGTAATTGGCCTTTAAGTTGTCAATCTCAATTTTTTGCGTCATTACTAATGGTCTTAGGGTACTTATCGATCATAGTGAGTAGAATCCCGCAGAAGGTTGTTGTGTTTTCTGTACATGCTTGCGTCAGTTTGTGCACGTGCTATTTGACAGCCATTTCATCTCGTCAGTGCAGAGTTATAAACAATTTTTACTACCATTAAGTTTGTGAAGCTCGTAAAGCTCGTTAAAACGTTCTTTAAATTCCACTTATCATTGCTCAACATTGTAGACGGAAAATATTGAGAGCATTTTCACATCTTGTTCAGGGACGTTCATAGGCGTTAAGCCGTGTTCTACGTTATTTAATGGAGGCTTGAAAGAAGTAGAGACTACGTAGGATTTTAGTACCACTTCTAGGAAATGTAAAGTCAGCGCAAGCACACTAGACATTACTACTCATTCCAAACAGCGAAACAAACAAGCGAAACTTCAAAGGTAGCAAATGCTTGGTGAATTTTTTGAGAACAATTCAGCACGCCACTAAACAGCACCTAAAATCACTAAACATCGCTATAAACATCCAAGAGCAACATTTTAACTTGGTATCGCTTTCGCAAGTTTTCAACAAGGAAGAAACTTGATTCACAAGGAAGCGAGAGAAATTTTGCTTCAATTTTTGTGCTGCCTACTGACTTTTCTCAGTTGCGGTTGGGCATTCAATGAGTGTGTTATTTTCAACCGTGCTTAAGCAGACCTTGTGATTTCTTATTCCTAGTCACTTATATCTACCTGCCTCTCTTTCAGGACACAACAATTTCATTCGCTACCTTATTCACTCTCCAGTTGAATCAGCTATGATGTCATGTAGTGAGGACTACAGGGCCCGTTTTTGGTATTGCAAAGGGTCTGGATAACACATTTACAAGACACTGATTGGTCCTCCATCAGCAGTGTTGGAATATCCCTATTGACAGAAACACTAGATTTGATTCTTAGTATTTCTGCTCAGCTTTTAATTGGTTCGAACTTCTGTGTTTCAATTTTGAAATAGTAAATAGGAACTTGACTCTTTCTTATTTGTTTTTTGGCATCAGTCTTACATTCTTTTATCTGCTTTTTTATTATACATTCTTTAAACAAGGTATAAGTATAACAAGTTGTTTTGATACTGCGCGGTTTGAATCTGTTTTATATTTTGATAAAGCACTGAGTAAGCCTACAAGTATATTTTCAGTTGGAAATGGAGACTCTTTTCTCTATGATTCGAAAATTTCAACGTGTTATTGAAGGCTATTTCAAACAGTTTTAGTAAAGATTTATTTAAAACTTTGCAGCCCTCTCCACTGATCCTTGATATTACAGAAATCTTGTAGTATTTGTAGACATTTTCCACTGTCTGTTATTCGACAAAATCATACTCTATTCGTATTGGATAGTGTGGAAATGCTCTTTACGAGTAGATAATGGCCGCATGTCGGTAAGGAGAATCGGGGTAAAAGAAAGTTTGTTGCTATCACCATACCACACTATTTTGGGAATTTTCGTTTGAGTGCATACAAAGGCCCTGTACACGTTTTTATAAGAAATATGTCTAGTAGAAATATGAGCCTGAAATTAGGCAAAAATTATGAACCTTTTACGAGGCAAAAGCAAGTTGAATTTCAAATAATCACTTGCAAAACCTTTTTTTACTAGTAGGTTTTTGATCAAACTAACAAGAAAGTAGAATGAACATCCACTACATGCCTTACAAAACCTGAGTATCCTTTTTCTTGCATCACAATTGCCAAATCTGGGTTGTTATTGTCATTAAAAGCCTTTTGTTTTAAGAAGCATATAAGGCTGGATTTGGCGATGTATAAAGAATAACCAAGGCTGAAGCCAGAGAGTTCGTTTCTTCAAAAATATGTGTAGTTTGTTGTTTGCAATTTTTCTGTTATCTGCTTTTTTCTGCCCTAAGTTCGAAGTGATTTTGTTTTGTAACTGTTGCCTGTATGGCATTCGTATCTTCAAAATGAGGGTAGGGGCAGATCTTGCCCCTTCAGGGCGTTACTCTTTTGTGCTTAATTGTATGAGGGTGGAAATAGCAGAAGGGGGTGGATATCTTTTAGACTTTCATTACGTGGTACAGTGCTCCACGTGACAAGTGCTTGATGGATATTTGACTCATGAATAATGAGATAAAAAATGATTGAAAATTTTGCTAATAGTGACAATGCTCACATTTTGCAAAAGTGGGGGAGGGTCATAAAATACTATGAGGGGTGAAAAATTTTAGAAAGTACAATATAACCCCCTACAATTAAGCACAAAAAGTATGTGAATTGATAGTAAGGTTTCCGCATTACTCGGAGGATTCATGTTTTTCTTTCGTTTAGGTTTTTCTTTCAATTTCGTGGAATCTTGTTTGACGTAAGAGTAACATGAGGAAAGGACAAGTTCTGATTTTCATTGCATTAACTACCAATGAGCATACTCGCTTTAGTATTCCTTTTTGCTCAATTTGGATCAAAAGTTACAAAGCAGAGCGATCAAAAGTTACAAAGCAGAGCAATCAAAAGTTACAAAGCAGAGCGATTGTATTCCAGTATAAACTATACCAAAAACATTACGCAATCGTTCTTTTTCCGTGTTGAGATTTTATGTCCTTGCTCTCGAAATTGAAACAGACGCAAACCTTATGTAGCAGAGTAGTCTGTTCGAATATTTAGGCTCAAAGTCACTGAAATTCAAGATTAGCGCAGGGCTCAAGATTCATCAAGATTTTTGCGAATTTTAGTGCCGTTTGAGTAAGTGTGTATTCCAGATGACCAGTGTGTTTTTGCACTTTTGTGTTGTTTGTGTGATGAAAGAGCACAAAAAGATTTGAATGTTCTCCTTTAATTTTCAGGCCAACTTGCATCATTATCGTCCAAGAGTTTAAAAATAGCTTAAAACTCAAAATCTATTGAATCTCAGCAGAAACTTAGGTATTCTCCTAGACTGATGCACCTTTTATAAGAACTAGAGGATTGAGATTCGAAATCGTTGTATTTCAGGAATAATGCAAGGCTCAAGCTTCATCAAGACTTAAGAATTTTCTATTTCAAAGTTCTGATGCTGCTTTCAGTATAACTTTTGCACTTTCAATACAGTATTTACTGGTCCGTTCAGCTCCTGCTTCTTTTAGGATGACGTAAGATATCAGCAAAGATTTGGATATATTCTGTCATTCTCAGTTTTGGTAATTGAGAATAATTAAAGAATAATCTTAGGCTCAAAATCAGGAAAATTTAAGAATACTGCGACTCAATGAGAAATTAGGTAAGTGTTGTAAACAAAATGTAGGTACATGGGGAAGTACGCAAGCCTTTTTATATCGAAGAGATTTGTTTAGTAGTTTAGATCTTCGAGGCTGCTGTATTGTTGCTACTGCGTTATTTGTTCACTGGTCAAGACTACCTAGCTGTCACTTTCCATAAAATCGTTTCGTTTTTATACGTAAAGTTGTACAATATATGTTTTTGTACATGTCTATGTTGTTTTTCCACTCAACTGATTCAACGTTGGTCATTTGTATGAATGAATTTAACAGCTCTTTTTCATGGTATGGAGCTGCTTTAATAGTCTACCCTAAACTAATAATACCTTTGGCCCTCGAATATCTTATCATTGGACAGGAAACGATGGGTGGAGATTCCAACCTGATTGATTCATGTCCGTTACATGAGTAACCATGGATGACTTTATTTTAGTCAATACATTTTAAATATTTATTAGTGGGCCCAAGCTTTGCGGCTGCTTGCGTTGAGCAGATTGTGCGGATATATCTCTATAAACCTATGGAATGTTGGTATTTTGCAGAAATCTCGACTACACACTTTAACACTGATATCCCATCTCGTGGTGCTTTTATGGAATGTCGGACATCTTGGGCCTAACTAAAGGAGTGGATTAGCTTATGTTTGAGAGTTGGTAACTAAGACCTCTAGTACAGATGGCTACAACAGAATTAACTAGAGATGGAAGCAAGAAAGTCAAAGAAGGTGATCATTTTAATACGTTTTTCTCAGTTCATGTAGCATAGCTTTTTCTTTGTGTTTTTATATTGTTGGTATATAACCGGTGAGAGAAGCTTTGACGCAATCTTGCAATATCCCTTTTAGTTTCACCAAATTCAAATTTAGCGGCTTTGCTAGCATGTATTTAAAAATTTAAGGGGTGTAAATCCCTATTAATAACAATAATATACATGTTTGTACAGGATAAACTTTTCAATATCGATAACACTGATATGAATAAAAGTCCTGTGTTGAAGAATAGTAAAGAAAAGTTATAACGTAGCTCAAAAGTGTTCAAAAACCTAGATTTTCTATTGTACGTTTACAGTTGATAAACTAACCAGGGCACCTTGATAAGGAAATGTCTAATTGTAAATCAGAGTTCATTTTTGCACCACTGCTCTTTAGCGGAACTAGAAAATGAACTGTATATTTTAGGACTGAAACTAACTTTGTTGTTTGAAATTTGAACACTCCTGAATTGGCAAGTGGAAGCAATTCATTATGTTTCTGTTCATACAAATTGAGATTGTACAGTTCCTTAACTTTTCTTGAGCATAGTGCTAGAGTTTCTTAATTCTTGACCAGTCTAGAACTTGTTTCTTATAAGCCAGTTTCTTATTTTTTAAAATGTGTATCATAATGCATGCAATTTTGCATCAATTTTTTAATTATTCTCCTTTCCACAAAGCATGTCAAGAAATAATGACAAGGGAAGATGAAGCTTTGGCTCATAGACTCCAAGATGAAGAATGTAATTATTCTCTTATTTTTTTGATGATTTTCATAGAGTGAAGTATTAGAGACCTAGAGGTTTTTACAGTATGTTATATGTCAAATAGGACCTGATATTGTATTAAAGGTGCAGGCCCCAGTTAAATTCATGCCATTATTATGATGTCATCTCCAGTGTCTGTGTTTGCTATGTTTACTTGCACCTGTTAGAGCATACAGGCTGTCAAAGCATGCAGCAAATGAGCCAGCTTGCTTTGATACCCATTTTGCATATATGGGCAGTTCTGTGCTTAGCATCACAATTGTGGAGTGTTCAACTTTTTTGCTTTTAGTAAGTCACTTTGGAACCCTATTAAGAGGTCTCATGGAAGCCCATGTACCCTTTCATTCCTCCAGCCAGTAGGCCAATGACAGTAGGGACTATGAAATTTGTTAGCAAAGCCTCAAGAACAGTATATTCTAATTTTTCATCTTTTCTATTACATTGTCAAAACCTGTAATGTCTGTTGTGCAAAACTTTTTAAGTTTGCACAAAAATAGAGTGCAGTAGAAACAAGTGACCATTATTTTTTTTGCACTCTTCACCCATCTGTAATTGGCATTCAGCTAAAATGGTTTGATAGAGATGGAGATTAGGTTGAATTAGCAGTTTGAGAAAGTGTAGTAACATTTGGTGATATTCTGATGTAATGTCCAATTCATTCACAAAAATATAAATAAGTCAAACAACAAGTAAATAAAAATCTATAGTTTTGTGGAAATAAGACTTGATCATATTGAGTTAAAATGTGTGTAAGTATTTTTGAAAAGTGACTTATCAATGAATATGAATTTGAGGCAAAACATAACAAATTTCATTGAACTGTAATGTCCATTATATGGAATTGCCCATATATTATATGTACCTGAGAGGATATGAATTGTAGCCACTAATGTATGGGTTTGGATCCAACAAAGATTTGAGACCTGCTTTTATTCCCTATTTATTGCTATTTTTGGATGTTCTCAGCAAAATTTAAACTTGAAATTCTTGGCTATGTATTTTAGCTCTTAGCTATGGTGAATGTGTATAATGATGGCTCATTACTTGGCTTTATTATTGTTCTGATTTAAATAAAGAATATATCTTAGAGCTCTATAAGCTTCAATTATTATAGAAAACCTGTGATTGTGATAGCCTGGAAAGATCTGTGGATAGTAGGAAGAATAGAGAAAGGTATTATGACATGAGAATTGTTGTAAATGAGACTAGCATACTTGGGTCATGTGTGAGAGTCCTTTTGTTCTCACTGCAGTCCAAACACATTACATAAGAAATAGACAAGAAAGGAGTACAGCAAGAATTGATGTAAAAGCTGCCAAACATACTTACCTTGAAGAGGTCAAGCAGGCTGGACTTTTAAGAAAGGCAGAGTTGCAGAGACTGTAAGTGTACTGCTATTTTTGCATGGATTTTTTTGAAATAAGAAACTCATCCCAAGGCCCAATACTTATAGTACGTTCCTACTCTTTGACCAGATTCTAGTTCAAAAGGCTTCCTAACTGTTTTTTAGTTCTAAGAATAACCCACATATAATATCAGCATTCTACTTTAAGAATAAAATTACTTTTCCAAATTCTGGAATTCTTAGGTAGTTACGATCATAAAATACTTTGAGTTTCTGTGTTTTCAGGGCCTCTAGATCTTGTTAGTGTCTTAAAATTTTTTTGAGAAGCTTTTTTGGAAGATGATAGCAATGTTTTAACAACTACTTTTGTTATTTGTTTAGTAATTTAATTGATATGTTTTCTCATTGCTAGAAATAGAATTCTGCCTCTTCAGATTCAAATAAGACTTAGCAGAACCATCTTGTGAAAAGCACTGTAATGAAAACTACTGTTTTATTTTAAAATGCAGTGGAAGAGGTAGAGTTTTGTTGGATTATTTTAGGATTGAAGCATGGTAACTAAATGAGGGAATAAGGGAATATAGTTTCTTCTATTGTGGTAGATGAAGCATGTATTGCTTTTAAGAACACACCATTGTTAGTGCTATGTAATGGCCATATCTGTTTACACTTGTGTGTGCATGAATTGCAAATGAATGAAGAGAAGAATGTTTTTTGAACTTTGTTGGTAATTTTACTTCAGGGCTGATGATGATGCCTGGCTAGCTACTGAACTACAACAAAGGCTCATTGAAGAGGTCTGGACTTCTATTAATGTGTTGTCCATCCAGTATTCTTTTGTACATATGCAACGTTGTATCTCTTTGGTAAAGCCTTTATATTTAAATGTTATATCTGAGCTTAGTTCTTCATGGAGTTGTCAACTATATTTTATTGCTTAAACAATAGCAATGAAAATGAGAATAAGCATTGCCATTGCAAAATTTATTAACTGTATATAAGACTTTCTTTTGATTGCTTTCCTTCCATGACATTGTTGATGGGGATTTGTTTTTATTATAGGAAGACATGGAAATGCAGCAGAGAGTTGCTAGTGAAATGCAGGATGAGGTTTGCATACATATTTGTGTATGAAACTTGCTTATTGTAACTTTGTTATATTTCAGCTTTTCTCCTAGTACTTTTGTAGCCTTACTGCATACTTCTATTAAATTGGTCTTTATTTCAAAACAGAAATGTACTTGCTAAGGAAATATTTGTTGTAGAAGATTGTTAATGTCATTATTGTTTGACAAAGAATGACGTCTATTTGGACTTATAGCACTAAATATTTTATGCACATTTTCATTCCACTCAAAGAGGCGTTTAGCTTTTCATTTTTTTGTTGCCCACAATATGTACTGATTTTCTGTGCCAAGGTGGGAATTGTACCACACAGTCTCAGTATTTATATCTTTAATCAGTACTGAAAATAAAGTTTCATTTTTGTTATTTAGTTCTGTTGTCTGTTTAGAGCAATGTCCATAGAAGAAAGAAATGATATCATGTCTAGTGTATTTTGAGGCTACATTTTGTAAGCAACCACTTATACAATGTAGCCACAAAATACATTGCATTGTGTGCACCCCAGAAATACCACTTCATTAGAGGGGATGGTGTTAATGGTATACTTCTCTAGCTATGTCGTCATTGCTTTTCAGTTTATGATATTTTGATTTTTAGGCATATGCTGAATTCCTTCAAGAGAGAGAGAAGGAAAAAGTAAAAAAGGAGCGGCAACGCAGATTACAAAGAAGACTTGATAGAGAAAGGCAAGAATTAGAGAAAATTGAAAGAGCAAAACAAGTTGAATTGGAACCCAACAATGATCATAGTTCTCAAAATGGTTTGCTTTTAATTCATTTGTTCATGCTTCCTGTAATTTGTAATTTTTTCATTCACATATATATTTACAAACATGCAAACTCAAAATGATGCCACAGAGAGCATGGAATTACATAGCAACCCTATGGCCATTACACAAAATATAAGAA
This sequence comes from Cassiopea andromeda, assembly GCA_018155075.1. Classification (NCBI taxonomy): domain Eukaryota; kingdom Metazoa; phylum Cnidaria; class Scyphozoa; order Rhizostomeae; family Cassiopeidae; genus Cassiopea; species Cassiopea andromeda. The sequence goes on along the minus strand of WIPJ01004632.1, from coordinate 200,580 downwards.
AACAAATAAGCACAAATAAATAAGTAAATAAATCATTCACCCATTATGCAACTCCTCCACCATGGAGGAGCACACCTGAAAGCTATAACGACACTTTAAAGTCATAGTTTTTCATTTTGTTAGTTATGTTGCCTCATAAATGGTCTCCATTTAATTTTTGTATAAATGCATTCATTCATTTATTCAATCATTCACTCATTCATCCATTCATTCATTCATTCATTCAATGCTTTAAATTTTGTGATTGATTTTCTAGGTATACCCCACTCTGATCTCCAAAGAAGGAACACTGTAGAAGAGGAACAGCCTGGTGCCAGTGAGTTGACTGTTGATCTAAGCACAAAACATGAGGCAGTGAAAGACTCACGATCTTTTACTGCTGACTCACAAAATGTTGCGTCGGAGGAGCGATCACACCAACAGGAATTGGATGATGAGGTGTTCTTTCAAACTATTTTTAGTGTTTCACCTTCTTTTGCATTTCGTTTTTGAGTTTACTGGAAAATTGATTGCATGCAGAATAAAAAGCTTGAATTTAATAAGTATGTGATGCCAGGGGCGGATCCAGACAGAAATCATAACATTCACACTTTATGGAAAATAGTGTCACACCCATTGACCCTGCACACTTAATTAAAGTCTGCATAGTGTAACTGAAAGTTCTCCTACTTCATTGTGGCCTTATGACAGTGAAGACATTTTGAAGAGTAATTTATAAGACAAAATGAAGTCTGACGTGTAGTTGGGATAGACTGAACCAGGCCATGACAGATTAATAGATAGCTAGAATGAGGACCCCAATCCTCACGGGGAGGTTCGCTCACAAACAGTGAAGGGCTGATCCTCCAATCTGCAACTGGGCACTTAACATAAACTTTTGTGAAAATGAGGAGACACGTGCCCCCCCCCCCTCGGTTCTTGTTTGCATGCTGATTGCTACATAAATACAGATACACATACCACAATTTCAGCGTAAATAC
>WIPJ01004632.1:163914-199534 GCA_018155075.1 Cassiopea andromeda | reverse complement strand
TTGTGAAAATGAGGAGACACGTGCCCCCCCCCCCCTCGGTTCTTGTTTGCATGCTGATTGCTACATAAATACAGATACACATACCACAATTTCAGCGTAAATACATGCAGAAGAAAATGCATAGTCTAAGTGTGATTGTGTTGAAGTTGTATGTGGAGTGCACCTTATGGGCACTGCAATCTGACCTTGTTCAACACTTAAAGGAAGTAATGGCACCATGCTCTGTGCAACCTAATCTTTCTCGAAAGAACTCACTTTAGAAAGACTTCCTTCAGCATCAACTTCCAGAGAATCTCGGTATTTTGAATAGAATTCTGCTATTTCGATGATATCTCCTTGTTTCACCAGATTAGATATTTTAAACAACAAATCCATTCTTCGTTACTGGGAATTCTCCGATCTTCAGCTCTCACAGTACAACCTGCCTGTAGTCAATAGGTCAACATTGAACAGTGGTTGCCATAGTGGTACGCACAACAACGAGATTTCTTTCTGCTAAGTTTCTGGGGTTATCACCATTATCTAGATCTGCATCGTGATATCACTTCCTTTCGCACACATTCGCACACACTTTCTCCCATTCACTTTTCCTATACAACTCCAGGCCCTGGAAATCTCCTTTTTATTTCAGACATTCGCAAACATTCCTGTGAGTATTTTTACCTTTGATCTCATAAGCGCACGCAGGCTTAAGTTGACATTTTGACAATTTGAAAATCGCACCATTTCATTGGCTCTTAAAAGTAGTGACATCGGGAGATTACTGTAGGGGGAATGCACCAAAGTTTCAAATGAGAACGAAGTAATATAAGCAGAAATATTTTTAAATGGTCTGGTCTCTGGTATCACTGTGGTTGCCATAGGTATATTATTTGAAAGATGATAAGGGCAATGAAGAATATTCCCATTCTCCAGGTTAAACTAATATGTACAACTACGTAGAATTCCCAAGCCTGGTACATCTATTGCTTACCAGTGATTTCAACAGGCTTTTCAGAGTTTTGCAATCTGACATTCGTACTGGCGAACGTGGTGAATGTCTGGATCCGCCACTGTGTTGTGCTCTAGCAAGGAGCTACCCCCAAGCACTCCTGAATTTGAAAGTTCTAACAAAGACATCCTTCCTTTTGTCGCATTTGAATCAATCGATCAACCAGTCACTTAGTTTGTCAGCGCCTTTTCTGATCTGTCTTCTTTGTTGATCAGTCAATGAGAGTACCAGAGAGACACAGTTAATTGCTTAGAGCATATGAATATGTGGCCTGCAATTTTTTCAGAGAAAAAAGAAAGCAAATTGTGTAGCATGAAGAAATTTTGCATGAGTATTTCCCTGGAGAAATCAGCAAAGAGAGTTGAATTGATTTACGGTAATAGGATTGTACTTTAGGCCTTGGAGTACAACTGCAGATAGGATTTTTCCACAAGATACTCTTGGCTCTTAAGTTTAAAATAATGATTGAAGTTTCTTATCTTCCAACCAGAAAGTACAGCTCAAAATTATAAATTTATTCTTTGCTTGTGCATAGATGAAATTTATTAGGTAGAATCATTCAGCAGAAGATATGCAAATAGCTTGAGAATAGAGATGAAGGCATGTGGCTGTAGATTGGTTTAATGTATTTGAAGGATAACATTCTTGAACGATGCTATCATCTAGTTATTAAAAGAATTTTACCCACATTCTTGGATGTGTGTTTTGGCTCTCAGCTGTGACAAAACAATATCAAAACGTCACATAGTTACATGGTTTTATAATTAATCTGATTTAACGGAAGAAAGCCTCTTTTATCATATGAATTCATGTCTGGTTTTTCTCTTAGGAACTAGCAAGGCGACTTCAACGAAGAGAGGAGGAAAAGGTTTGCTTAACTTGTAACAATAGTTTCAGACTTTTAATTCTGCAATCAGTTTTGCTAGAAGCATATCCTGCATAACTTGTTATCAAATTATATTTGCTAGAAGTTACTCTTTCACTCCATAAATTGTATAAATACTCAAGTGCTTTTGTTGATCTTACTTAGAGCGTATTGTTTTCATGGTTATATTTACTTTGTTTTCCTTGAGGAAACCTCTTCCCTTTCAAGCAAGGCTTTCTTCAAACTACGGTCCGGTGGCCGGATTCGGCCCTCGATACCTTTTCATCCGGCCCGCGGAGACTTGTTTTTATAGAAAAAGTAGGGAAATTTACTAGTGTCCTGCCTAAATCAACCGCTTGCGTGAAAAGTTTTGTTAAATAGAAACTGAATGAAATAGTGCAAAATGAATGTGAATGATGTAAAGCAACGTCCCTGTTTTACTTCTTTCATATTTGAACTTCGATTGTCTTCTCGGCCCCCCCCCACCTGCTGGTTAATAGCTGATGCTAATAGCTGATGCGCCCCTTGGTCGTAAAAGTTTGGAGACCTCTGCTTTGAAGTATTGTCATTTCTTTCTATGTTCTCTCTACTTAAGCCTCCCGTTTTGGTAATTAGTTAGTTCTGTATTTGATTATTTTTTCTTCTTATTCAGCTTCGGAAACTGATGGAAGAGCGAGACCGGGTATGTTGATTTTCCTGTGCATTGATTGCTTTGTTTTAATGTTACTTTTTGTATTCAGTTTTACTTTTTGATTAATTTCTATCTTGACTAATTACTCTCTTGATTCAAGGCTCGTGCAGGTCCTTGAACTTCTTGAAAAGTGCTGGAATTTGAAATGCCATTTCAAGGGCACTTGAAACTCCTTGAAAATGAGAATTTTTTCTTGAAAATTGATCAGCCACCTCGAAGTTTGTGAACGTTTACTGTTTTCTTCGGTCACAGCGACAAGCAAATACAAAATAGTTTAAAGAAATATCGGAAAGAAGTTTTGAAGAAAATCGTGCAAGAAAACTCTTGATATGCTAAGCAGTGTCTCGTTTTCGGTATGTTGGTCTTCTTCGTATTCACACATGCGCTGTGAAGGTCAGTTTACACCTTGAAAATGTTATTGTAGTCCTTGAAAAGTCCTTGAAAACACCTTGGATTTGCATATCAAAATCCTGCACGAACCTTGTTGATTGAATAATCTGTATTTTGTTGAGTAGTTCATTTAGGTCCTACATGTTGTCTCATCCCAATCATGTTATAAATTTTTAACTTTCTTGGAGCTGATATTTTGCTGCAAGTAATGTATGCTTCGACAATTCGCATTTTAAATCAGTATTCAGAGTGTTTGAGGGAGGCAAATAGAACGCGCAATTAATTCGAGCTAATTTCAAGCTGACAAGTATGGTATTTTCAAGGGATTATGTAAAGGTTCAGTGCTAATCAAACTTTCTAAACTATATATAGTACCATTTTATTGGTCAATGTTTGAGGTTGAAATTTGAGCGGATGTAGTTGGAGATGTGGAATGTGTTGCAATTATTAGACCACATGAATTACACCCCTTTTTGTATACTATAGGCGAGGAATGAGATCCGACACTGACTCTCTTGGTGGAAATTGGATCTTAATTATGAAATGTAGAATCAGATGGAAGATCCCAAGCATTTTTCTTTTGACTGTCATGTAATTGTGTTCATGGCACGACCTTTGCTTAATATTTATCAATTTCATCTTTTCTTGTATACTCTAGAAACTGGCATTAAAGATGCAAAGGAAGGAGACAGAAGATTACCGTAGAGAACAGGCTGAGAGGCAGAGCAGGAAGTCTCGCCATGACAGCGGATCGGAAGTACATACCCTTGCTTTGAATACTTTTTGACATGAATTTCAGGATGATAGCCACGACGATCGACATTGTAGATATATTGTAGAGAATAGCCAGGCTCATGCAATTGTCACATCCATTAATTTTGATTGGCGTACCAGTCACATACTTAAAGACACATCCAATATTGACATAATCAGAAAGTTTCTGGGTGATTTATCCTATTTTCAGCTAATATTATTGAAAAATCAGGGACTTTTATAGATATGTTAATCGAATGAAAACACAGAAAACAATGGAAAAAGTGGGTAAAATAAGTAACAGGAGGGAAATGCCTAAGTTGGGAGATACTTATGGAGGGAAATTTTTTGATATAATTAGGAGCTTTTTTCCTTATTATTTTCAGGCAAATGTTGTGCTCCGGCAGGGAGTGGAGCTGTAACAGTATTATTTCTTCCCATGGCTATATCTGACTGAATTGTCTGTCCGGTTTTTTATCAATACCCTCTCTATTGCGTTTGTTTTCTGATGCCATTTGTGCCAAAGTGTATGGCTTATTGCAATAGCAGAACTTGCTACTTGTGGATTAACACCTTAGCGTCTCCCTAATATGCATTTATTGATATATACTTTCACGTCTTCCTATGGTGCTATACTATAACTGAATAACTGGGCCTAATAACAATACAGCAAACATAATCATAAGCAAGGCTAAAAATTAGCAACACAATAACAAAGGGAAATACCCCAAAGAACAAAATAACAGATAGTCTGACTTAACAAATCACGTCCAACACGAATATCATGACATGATCTTAAATTTATTGTTTAATTATTGCTTCATATCAGCTTTAAAGTACCTGAGCTTGAGGCCACTAATTTCTCCTTAGGCTTGATCAAATTCTTGATCTATTCCCAGTTTCAATCCCATTAATCCCTATACAAGCGCAAACTTTTTCCATTATCGTGCTGACTCCTTAAATACTACCTCCTTTTCTCAGGCAATTGAAAGGGATATCAGGCAGGCAAGAAGCCACGGTCAAAGAGATGACAGAAGTAGTGGAAAGACGTGTCAGGAGCAGAATCATTGCGATCCTTCAACGCATTACTATGAAGAACCCATTATACACAGAAAAAGTGCTGGTAGATCTTCTTTTGAGGACAGAAGACTATTCAATGATGTGAAAGAAGTTGCTCATGAAACAAGACCAGAGTCTAGCTCAATTAGGTCAAGATCAAAAACTGACACAACAGTTTATGAAACCATAGAGCCCCCTGCACTAAGGAAGAAAGACAATGCATTAGATTGGGGCTCAAGCGAGAAAATCGAAAGAAATCGGCTACAAACGAGTAGCGACACCCCGCAAAGGATGCCGCCTGATGAAGGTGCTCAAGGAAGAGATAGGCGTAATTATTCGAACGTGGCAGTGAGCATAGATCCTACTTTTACCGGTGAAGTCGAGGAGCCTCCATCTGACGAGGATAGGATATGGGCAATAGGTGATAGTGGAATTAAAGTGTCTTCCGCGTCAAAGCCTGCGCCTCTGATCCAGAACACGAAACGAAAGCATTCAAAACACGGAAAAGACAAGCAGAATTGCAAACAGCAATGAGTTTCTTCAATTTTTTTTTTCTGTTCTTTGCATAGCTCTTTCACGCGTGAGCACTTGGCATTGTTCGACCTCTATCTTTTTTCTATTTCAGTCCATGTCAGATAATTTTAGGAGATATTGCAGGTAATCTTCATGAAAATACTACGGTTGTTTGTCACGTAAACATTAAGCATCCTTATAGGTAATTAACCAATATTGAATACCATATAACGAATTTTGCTCCCTAACTTTTCAACGACATATTTCAGCAGAAATCTCTTCTTCTGTCCAAGAATACCAAATATTACTTCTCATTAATCTGCGCAAGTTCTGAGTTCCGCTAGAATGTCACACTGCGAATTTATACATGCACTTTTCACCAACAGCTGCATCTGACCACCAATTACATTCAATTTTTTCAGCAGACACATTTTCCTTAGATCTGTGCTCCCAGACACAAAGTACTTCTAATGAGGCCTGCTTCTTATATGGCATTTATGGCTACAGAAATCGCAGTATGTTGAAGGCTCCCTTCCCCTATGATTTAATAGTCTGGAGGAAATAGTTCTGAATCATTTGCATGTTTGTATTTTTGATGATAAAATATTTTAGAGGATGATAATATCGAATATCGAATGGGATATTTTATTTGAAAGTAATATCTTTCAGTTTTTTAAGTTATGTGTTGTAGGCTCAACTTGAAGTGTTTGTTGACTAAAAGGAAGTAGTTGTATTCAATATTTAGAAGTAGAACATTTTTGTTGTATATTGTAGCTATACTGATTTATATTTGAATCAAGATGCACTCTTTTGGTTATTTGTAGTAGGCGTGTAAAAACTGATAGCCCACAAATCCAGTGTGCCTCCATGAGAACTTTGATACATATGATCCCCTCAACCATATGTATCAATATTTTCATGGTGAGTGCACTGGATGTGGTGGTGGATGTTATTACAAAGGACAGCGTAAAAATGATAATATTAGAGAATATCGTTGCAGTGGAGGACGTTTTTGCTGTGCAAGACAAATGTGTAGATGCATTCACCCCGCGGGCTACTTTTTCGACACGTTGATGTAGATACATTGTATTAGGCTGCAGTAAGTAGCGATAGAAACTCATAGCCGTCATCGCGCAAGCAATTTCCCATTTAAGACGTAGTGGTTTGTGGCTTTTCAACTAGGATAAGAAGGAAGCCAATTTTCTCTAGTTTTACAATACCCTCCATTAGCCAAGGCCTGGATTGTCACAAGAGTTGATAAGTTTGTTTACTAGCAAAATATGATCATTTTAAAATTTCTATTGACAGTATCTTGCGCACAAAAGTTTTAATAGATAAAGTATATCGCATTGGCAGCTAAAAGACTGTAGAAGAACTGTAGAAGTACTGTAGACGACTGTCGTAGAGCGTCCTCTAGATGTCAATAATCTACCAGAGAGAAAAGTTTGTGTCTGATGGCATTGCAGGTGAACTTAATCAATAGGATTTTAATTAACAAAACCCATTGTCCACCTATCTTCAAGGCTAGTAGTACGCTTTTCATGATTTAGGTAGGATTTTAGTATTTTGCGGCTTGTCGCTGTATTTATATTATTATGTTGTGTTTCGTATTTTTCGTAAACAAATCAATCAGTAGTCACATTCATCGTTGTTTTTAAAGCATGTCCTCGATTACCCCCAAACTGGATGCATTGTTTTATGCTGAATAGACTTGATCAAGTTTTGTTGTTAAGTTTATGTGAAACACCTCTGGTCAACATCATTTCAGCCCCAGACCAGCAACTGCTATTGCTAGTAGTACTAGAAAGTTAAATGGCGGAATTTTTTCTTAGGAAGGAAGAAAAGTTGCAAAGGAAACAAAGCACTTTAGTCAGACGTGTGTATGGTTGCAAGAACCTATTGTTTCCTGTTGGAGTCTTTGCTCTTATTTGAATTTTCACACTTATGACATAGATCCAGAAAGGCAGCGTCTTCTACATGCTTTTTCCTTCTTTAGAAGATTTCCTTTCGATCCAGTAACATTACATTCTCGTTTTGGTTACTTTCTTGTTTTCACCCTTGTATTTAATCATTTTTCACAACTTGCCGTTACCTTGATTGAGGGACTGTCACATTTCAGACCCCTACAAATATCCACCCCTTCCTGTTATTAGGGAGGCTTGGATCCAGTACGAGTACAAGTACGAGTTTTCAACTGCGCAACCGATGTACGCATATTGAGAAGGAATCACAGTCAGAACTCGTACTCGAAGCAGCCGTCCAGCATGGGTTTCTCAGCAAATCTCTCATTGAACAGAACGAGTTTGGAATTGATAGTATTGGCCAAAATAAATGTGCGATTCATACGCAATTGGCCCGTTAAAAAGCAGATGTTCAAAGACAACCTCTTGTTTTGAGAACGAACACAACCGAGTCGTGGAACCACTCGGTCATAATAAACTTCTGGAAAGAGCCTAGCCATGGAAAGGGACTAAGTGGAAAGACTTTCACAGAACCTATATTCCAAAGTTGAACGAGGGACTAAAGTTATTAAAACGTTGAAAGACTAATCCAACAGTATCCCCACGACTGGAAATGTCATTCTTGTTCAAGCCAATTTCAGACAGCGATTCATCTTCATTCACGATAGCGAAAGTTAAGTAAAAGAAGGCACTGGCTTTCGAGGTATATAGTAATAGCTTCGTGATTATCTTCAGAGTACGATAGGACCCTCTAGTATCCTACAATCACTAAATCTTTTGAATATAGACGCAGATCTATTGATTTCAATAAATCCCGGGGTCGACGTCGAGTGTTGAGCTACGCAGAGGTTGAACTCATACTCGTACTGGATCTAAACCTCCATATTGTTGTAGTTTCACCGACCAAATGAATATAGCAAAGCGAGTAGCCGTCCCGCGGTGAATAGTATGGCTATTGACCTATACCATCTCCCAGGAGGGCCATGTTTTAAAATGTAACTATGGGAACTGTTTGAATAATGCACAACCCAAGCATTTGACTGTAGCTATTTGAGACTATTGCTGCTTTGCAGAGTTACGAAAGGAGAAGAAAAATCATGTGTCCTTTACAAACTATCCAATTTCCTGTGTTCGCAAAAATCCAGAAAATAAAGAGACCCGAAGAAGGAAAGACCCAAAAATGCACCGTTCCTCTCTCCTCTTTTGGGAGAAGCATAGTAGATATATACAATCGTCTCACCTATCATGCTCAATGTTCTTGGCCCAGTACATACAGGGCTGTATCTAACGTTACATTGTCTGTTGCACGTATATCTTCTACTGTACATTTCTTATCTAATTGTGCATATTGACAAAGATACTGCATTGTTTGCTGTTCTCTACACGTGCATTTTGGGTTGTCACTGCATCTCCAGTTGTGCATCAGGGCAGCAGCTCGACCATATCCGGTGCGAAGTCTGTTTAGGGTTTTCCAGTGTGTCCATTGTAGTTTGTGTCTGCTGGAAGGGTTTCGGATGGTTCAATACCCAGTTTGATTTCTTTTGCTTTGTGCAGCAAATTGACATGATCCTTCCATCCTTTACTCTAGCAGTCTCTGCACATGATTCCAAAAGAAGGACATCAAAGAAGTTCCTTCTTTTGAGTCTGTGCATTCGAGATAGCCTTAGAGCATCTGCCTGCCATTTTCTAGGTGTATGTATCGTTCCTTTATTTAGAGTGATTCAATGTTGGCAGGCGTCATGCATCCAGTTATGATTCTGCAGGTCTGATTTATTACTAGATCTAGCATCTGTGCATGGATAGAGTGTTGCCAAACTGGACAAGCATACTCAGCTACTGAGTAGCATAAGGCTAGGCCATTAGTTCTCACAGTTGATGGGCTAGCACCCCACTGAGAGTTAACCAGCTTATTGATAATTGAGTTTCTAGTGCTTATTTTAGCCTTAGTCTTTAAGATGTGCACTTTGAAGTTCAGGGTGAGGTCTAGAGTAACTCAGAGGTAGACAGGGTTGAATGTATGTGCGAGTTTTTCATTGTTCCAAATGACTTCCAGCTCACTTTCAGCTTCTTTGCTAGACAAGTGGAAGATATACGTTTGTGTTTTTGCTGGGTTAGCTCCTAGGTGGTTTGTTGAATAGTAGTTTGTCATGTTTTGCAGTGCTCTTGTAAGTTTATTTTCTAGTCGTCCAATTTTCTGAGCTTGGGCTGTTATAGCAAGGTCATCAGCATAAAGGAAATATTGGTATCAGCTGTAATTGATTGATCATTCGTGTATATGTTGAAAAGTACTGGTACGAGGGCACTTCCTAGAGGTACACCATTCTTTTGCTTCCTCCATAAACTTTTCTGTCCGTTTAGGCCAATATAGAAATGGCGGTTTGACAGCATTGCTTGGATCATCTTGGTGAGAGATGTGTCACCAGTGGTGATAGGGTGGAGTTTTTGTAGTAGTATTCTGTTGTTACCAGTGTGATGGCCCAGTGGTTAGAGCGTCTGCCTCACGAACGGAAGGTCTTAGGTTCGAGCCCTGGCCGACTCAAAAATGGTACTCACTGCTTTCTCATCTGGCACTCGATAAATGAGAAAGGAGTGGGGAAGTTAAACCCGCAGAGCTACCAGTGGACCAGCCCCCCGTTGTAGCCTTCACTGCATTCGCAGTCGCGTGGCCTAGGGCTACAGAAACGGAAATAGGCGCCGCCCTATGCACCATTGGCGTGGGAAGGACTTTTGCTTGACTTTTTGATTCTGTGGTTAGCAGGGTCAAAAGCGGCAATAAGATCGACAAAGACAGAACCAGTCTTTAGGCATTTATTGAAGCCATCTTCAATGTGTTGAGTGAGATTTAGAACGCTGTCCTGTGCAAAAGTTCCCAGGTCTGAAGCTTGCTCGCTCAGGGATAAGCTTCTCTTCAAGGATGTGTGTCATACGATTGAGAATGAGCCGTTCAATTAGTTTAAAACAGTAGCATAGAAGCGAAATGATCCTATAGTTCTTGGGTTCCTCTGGGTCTTTGCCTGGTTTAGCGACTGCTATGCTTCTACTCTTTCTCCAAATTTCTGGTATGCTATGTTTCTCCATGCGGAGGTTGTAGAGATTGAGGATCCATGTTTTTGTAGCTTCTCCCATATGTAGGATTTGTTCAGCACATTTGTTATCAAGTCTAGCTGCTTTTCCACTTTTCATTTGTTGCATCCCACTCTCTAGTTCTCTGAGGGTGAATGGATCATTGATGATAGAGTGGTCATTTTCGGGTAGAGGAGTTGATTTCCGCTTCTTCTGGGTTGGTGATTTTCCATTTTGTATAAGCTGATGGGCAACTTGATTATCAGTGATATTGGCTTTCTCTTTAAAAGCCGTGTAATCATTGGACAGGATTTTTATAGTTTTCCACGCTTTTCTACTGCTGTGGTTCATGTCTGTTTGTTCTATGAGTTGTCTCCAGGTCTCCCTTCTATGCTCTGAAATATTGTTCACCAACTCCTCCCCAAGTTCTGTTGTTATTTGTGAGAAAGGGTTTTTATCAAATGCAACGTCATATTGTTTGTACAAATCCATGTTTTCCTCGCTAACACCAGGTATGTACTCTTGCCTGCATCCTCTTGATATTGCTATCCGTGAGACTTCCTTAATTGTAATTATCGCTAGTGGGATCTAGTTTAATTGTGGTACGAGCTGTGTCTAGGGCTAATATATGTTTATTCCAGTCTGCTTTTCTGAAGTTGAAGCGACGTCTGAAAGGTATTTTAGTGGGAGTGATGACAGGCTTGATTGCTACTCCAATTGGTCGGTGTTGCGAATTTGGTATGGGGTTGCAGACAAGTTCTTTGCAGTTCGGTGATACTTTTTCTGACATAAAGCGTAGATCTGGGTTATAATTTTTCTTCCATAGGCCACTATTAAAGGATTTCGGCAGTTTTGGGTCATGTATGAGTTGTAGTTTGTTGTTTTCTGCCCAAAACTCAATTGTTTCACCATCTGAGTTGGTATGATCGTATCCCCAGAGTTGATGGTGGTTGTTGAAGTCCCCAATGAATACTTGTGCCTTTCCAGCTTGTCTGATTGGTAACTTCAATGGTACAGCAGATGATTTATAGATGGAGGTTATGGCTATTTGATCTGTTACTGTTGATAGTAGTTCAATGTTATCTTGATTGACTTTTAAAACGTTGGTTGGCTGTATCTCCATTTTGCAGAATGTGGCACTACCGTATTTCTCATGAGGTAGTTTTGTTATTAACTTCATTCCAGATATTCTAGGCGGACACTTTTTTCATCTCTATGTGTTTCTTGGAAACAAAGGATGCCACAGCTTTCAGCTTTGCACAAGTTGGAGATGAGCTCTGCTTTGGCTGCAGAGAGTTCTTCAATGAAATTAACTATATGCGCATGATTTCATGATATGCACTCGTTGCATGCTTTGACATGGTAAGAGAGTGGTGATAGAGTTAGCTTCCCTGCTATGCAGATACTCACCGGGATCGCCCCCGGGAAGACCTCCATCATGATCCCCAGAAGCATAGTAATGAGCTTATCCAACCTTTAATTTGTACAAGGGGGTGGAATCTCCCTCTATGGCACCCTGCCGCTACTGCAGGGAGATGTTAAACCCATGTTGTTCCAGAGGCCAGAGGCCAGAGGCCATGTAAGGAATAGTATGGCGTTACCAGGGCCAGGTAGGTTGATGGGATGCGAGAGAGCTAGAACAAAGGACTTAAAAATGTATATAGCGCATCGCATGTTTTCTATCTGTTACGCTAAGTCAGGGGGTCGGCAACCTAAAATGTTCAAAGAGCCATTGTAACCAGTTTACGCTGAAAAGAAAGCACTGGGAACTATAATGGCTTAGAGTCAAGTTTAAACTAACAGCTAGAAAAACTATCACTAATATATAGGGCTGCCAAAAGGTGGGAAAATTGCCCCAGGGACTCACGGTCTCATAACACCTAACGCTTCAAGGTCTGGGGGCCTCATAAAGTAAATTAGCAGTGACTTCCCATAGTTGAATTTTATACCCTGAAAAAAAATTCTGCTCGCAGGGGGCCTCGTGTTGCTCTTTTGCCCCCGGGCCTCTAAATTCTCTCGGCAGCCCTGTTAATGTATGTAGCACACTATGTTTAACATTTATGTTCCCATGTGGAACGGGGAGACTCTTATACCCCAAACATCTGCACCAATGGCTCAAAAACCTTGCAGCAGTATGTTCTTCCGTAGTGACATAGTAATAATCAAAACTTCTGATGATGATATAATATTTAAGAATACAAATGCAAATCTCGCTATAATTAGGTAACTTGCATTTGACAGACTTGGTATGAAAAAAAGAAAAAAGTTATACTATAGGAAAGAAAATACAGTATAAGGAATGTAAATTTTAGTATAAAGTGTTCTACAAGAGGTTAATAGGTTAGTATATTAGAAGGTCAGGGTTAGTCCAGGGCTTGTTACGCATACAGAGTATATAATAGGTTGATCGGATAATGATTGTAGATAGTTTTCGCACTATGAATTCTGTGTGTTGCTTATTAAACTCCAGTTCCTTGCACATGTCTATAAAGGCTCGCATGATTTGCTGAAAATCCCTAGAGCACTAAGGGATAGGCTAATAAACCTAACGCTATGAAAATCCGACGAAAGATCCCGAGTAAGTTGATAATACTTTTCGTGTTTCCTCTCTGCATTGCTATTTAAATTGGTTTCAAACCCAACAGTCAACTCAATCACATAGAGCGTGGTCTTACCAATGGAAAGAAGCATATCCGGACGCAGTTGATCTCCTGTTATAATGCAATGGGAGAGAAATCCAGGAAGGTCAACATATAGGGAGGAATTTCTCACACTTTGTAACGTAGAAGCGACAAAGTGTAATGCTGAGTTATGCCTCCATGTGTAACGGCCCTCTTCAAGATATGACTTGCAGCCAGAGACAACATGAAGAAGAGACTCGGGACAGAGGCAAAATGAGCAATCAGAAGATTGAGAGAGCTTCCATTTGTAAAGGTTCATACGATTGGCAAGGGTAATATTAAGATATCTTATAGAGAAGTTAAAAATGTTCTTAGGTAGCTTGCTCTGAGCAGAAGACCACAAAGAGTTTAGCGATTTCATAGAATGTTCCAAAAGAAAAGAGATAATGAAGCCTTGAGATGTTAGTTGTGACCGTAGCTTTTCGGTATGCTGTTGACGTACTGCTTTTAATATCTGCTTGGTATTTTCGTATGAATCATATTTAACATTCATACTACAACTGGTGCCTCTCTATAAAGACTTGATGTTATCGCTCTTGGAGGATATTAGGGAATTACGTAAAACAGTTTGGCATTGGATGAATTTTACAGATGGAAGTTGAAGATTTAGGCCAAACTGGTTGCAGGGAAGGATGATACCACTTAAAGTAGCGCTAATAGGAAGATCCAGCCATTGGCGTATGAACCGTATAGTGATGGAATCCAGGTTTTCAATTACCCACGTCTTAGCTAGATTGGCAACAATAAGATGCCAGGAGAGTTTTGAGAGCAGATATCTTTGGTACAAGAGTAATAATAAGAGTAATTTATTTTTCGGTAGAATTTAAAGGCTATTAATATTAGTCAGCATATCAACAAGGGAGGATTGCAATTTTTCTTTATGAACTTTGTTGTCCATTTCAAAGTTTAAATATCTTCCCAAATATTTAAATGATTCTCCTGACTTGACAGTGGGTACTGCCTTATGGTTGACAAATAATTTTGGCTCATATTGAAGAGAGCGTGTTGAAAACTTTTTAATACCAAATGTCACGCATTTGTCTACTCTGATGACCATATTAGACCACTGACACCACTTTGTAAAACAATTTATAAGGAGTTGATTCTCACTCTCATTTGTTGTGACCACAGCAGCATCATCTGCAAATTGGAACCAGTACACTGGCTTGAAAAGGCAATCGAGTTTATCATGCGTAGAGAAACTCAGTTGTTTGTATTATTTTTGGCGAATGAATTGAATGAAGGTGTTGAAGCACATGTTAAATAATAGAGGGCTAAGGTAATCACGTTGGAGAACACCACGTCGAACAGGAGTAGCAGGGGTCGAGTAATGATCAATTATAACAGCTGTGTGAAAACCTTCATAGAGACTAGAAATTAAAGCTTGGGTTTTATCAGGAATATGGTGAAAGAACAGAACCTCTTTGATTAAATTGTGATGTACTTCGCCAAAGGCATTCTTGGGATCCAATAATGTTATTACTACTGACCTCTGACTTTTGCGCGAATAATAATAATAATAAAGAAATTTATAGTGCGCCATATATCCACAGGGCTCAAAGGCGCATAACATACATTAAAAATATAAAATAGAATATATTTATAATCTATCAATGATTACAGAAATATCTTTAAAATAGGTCTTTAACAGTTTTTAAATGAAACAAGCGAGTTCGATGCCCTCAATGAATACGGCAATTCATTCCATAATTTTGGAGCAACATGCGCAAATGAATGGTCTCCTGCTGTCACTAAATGAGTTCTCTTGGTTTCAAGTAAATTTCTATCGGTTGCTGCTCTTCTTGCCCTTGAGGCTATGCATTTCTTAAGTAGATTAGCCAGATAATCTGGAGCCAACTTTTTCATACACTTAAATGTCAATAACAATATCTTATATTTAATTCTGCATACTACCGGTAACCAATGAAAATCTTTCAATATCAGTTTTATATGACAGCTTCTTTTCACTCCCACTAGAAGTCTGGCAGCAGCATTTTGAACCCTCTATACATTTTTCAGTTCACATGAAATTAATCCATGCAATAAGGCATTATTGCTATCTAGTCTTGAAATGACATTGAGGGAAAGCCTCTTGTTTCTTATAGACATTGTCTTTCAAAATTAAAACTTGTAGCCTAAAATCAGAACTTATAGGCAGGACAACTATAATCTTGATACAAGTTATATTCTGCAGTTTCTAATTGCATCACTCATAGCGGGGGTATAATTACGCAATAGTTTAAAAGTTACCAGGTGCACTGAAAGTTGCTCAAAAAGTCTAAAGTTACCGAGTTACTTGCGGACAGGGCTAGTCACTACTCTGCAGGAAAGATAATAAGAAACTGCCAATTGATCAAAATCTATTTGCTTACTTGAAGTGGAGTATTTGGTATACCACACGAACAGAATTTTTCTACTGCATATCCTTACCCTTCTATTTGATTGGGTCGATCAAACAGCTACTTCGCTCTGGTTATTCCACCATTAATCTCATATACCCCACCACATCATGCGCAAACAGCATGCTCACATGGGCATATTCCAGGTTAATCATTTGATTAAAATGGAAGTTGCCCAATGATTAAATTCGACAAGGGTGCTACTCATTTGTTTTGCAGTGTAGTCCTGTCCACAAGTTACTAGGCAACTATAGACTTTTTAAGCATCCTTTTAGCTTGTTGAGTAACTTTCAATCCATCAGGCAACTAACTTTTGAGGGTATTGTGTCTCGATAGTCATAGTCAATAGTTTTGCTATAGAGTTACAGAACACAAATAATGTCAAAATTATTGTTGGCCAACCTTTAGTTGTGGCATTAAGTTCATGTTGCTTTTATAGAAAGTGTCTGTAAGAAATATACGGCTGAAATAAGGTAAAAATTAGGTAAAATAAGGCTGAAATAAGGTAAAATTGTTGAAACACAGGCAGGCTGAGTTTTAAATGATATCTTGAGAGTACTATTTTTACAAGAAAATTTTGACCAAACTAGAAGCAAAACGAAAACACTTCCACTATACATGTTTCACCAAACCTGAAGATTCCTTCTCTTGCATCGCAATTCCTTAATCTGCACCTCTTGCTGTTGAAAGTTTTAAGAAATTAAGAAACATTTAAGAAGCGTCTGAAGCTGGATTAGTCAAAATGTTAAGAAACATTGAGGCTGAAAACAGACCGTTTACTTTTTATTAACACAATGTATATTCGGTCCAACATCTATTGAGTATGTAACGATTATGGAGTTCTTTGGTGGTGGCTTGTGTTTCAGGAAGTCCTCAAGCCTAGGCCTAAAGCAGAGACGACAATACAGAACGCTGCTTGATGCTTTTTCTCTTGATACAAATCGAAGACTAACCAGTATGAATTAAACACTCACTACATATGACATCAACTGCACGCTACAATACATGACACGTCAAGATCAAACTACATGTTGACAGGACAACACATTGCCCGGAAAGGGTGTTTACTACACACAACAGGACTCCACAGGTACGCAAGACTTAAACACGCAACATGATAACTAAAGTGATACGAAATACAGCACAAAACTAAAACATCAAACTCAATACGTTACAAGTAGTGGATCATTTAATGTATATGATCGAAATTTAGTTAATTGTAATATAGGCGTAGAATGGCATACGGTTTTTCAGCCACATAGCTTATTATAAGCAGTTTCCTTGAAAAAGCAATGCGAGGAAAGTATCTGTTTGACTCAATACATTTTACAAGCTAGGGCTATACGTTTAATGACAATGAATGCAGGTATACCATATGCATGTATGCATGTATACATAATGAATGCATTTATACATAATAACCTTTAAGTTTAATGACTCTGAATGCATGTATAGCGAAGCATACTTATAATGGCTTTTTGGTAACTGAGCAATTTTTTAGCAACTTTGTCGAAAAGAATCAGCTTATGTCGAAATCTTAGCATCTTTTGGACGACTTTTAGAGATTTTGTGAGCAACTTTTCAGAAAATTTTGAGCAACTTATGGACAGCTAGTACCAGCGAGAAAAACATTGCTAGGTTTCAGTTTATTGAAAATTCCTTCGGGGACCACATTGACACCCCTGTTTCACCGATCTTTCCCTTCCAAATCACCTGGTCTCTTTTTCTACTCTTTCTGATTGCTGCTCATAACGAGGTTTGTGTCAAAATGGCCCCCACCAAGAGAGGAAAGACTGATTCATTGTCAAGTCGATTTGGTGTAAAACTAAATGCTGAAAGTGTCATTAATATTGCCAAAGCTGTTTTTCTTGACCCGCAATACACGTGGGTTGTATCAGTAGCACTTCTTCTTACTGAAGTAGTCATCAATATTTTGGTTATTGAGAAAGTTAAATGTATGTATCAGCCCTTTATTTGATTATCTGATCAGCCCAGACAGGAATCGGCGTATGTCGCGCCAGAAATCTATGGACCACCATAATTTCTAATAATAATGAATATAGTGATATAATTTATTTATAAGCTGGTGACTAAAAAATAGCGATTGTGCTAATTAGAAGCAACAATGCAACACTAACTAAAAGAAGAAAGTAACAGAAAGGTCATCTACCAAATGTAAATGTGATCTAAATATAGATGTAATGTACTTATAAATGTAATTTGATTTCGCCTGGCATTAAGCCAGGGTGCACTTCATGTAGATAAGCTTAGAGAAATTCTTTGGCAAATGAAGGAAATGCCATGCTTCTTGGTGTATTGGCAACATGAAATTCCTATGCTGTGTGAAATTTTAACGGTATTGCCTATTGTTGATATGAAAGCATATACATTTTAATATATGATTTGCAGAAGTGCACCAAAAATATCCAGCATACTGCTATTCTCACCTTTTTATGTCAGCCCTATTGTGGTTTAGTATCAGAACACTGAGAAAAAATTTCCAGTCTAGGATCAATATGGAAAGCACTATGAGAAAGAAAGCACCTTCATCAGTAGATAGTGTAAAGCATTAAAATTTGACTATTCTATGATAGTTGATTGCAGGTTGCAGCTATAATCACCAATCAGTGTAAACTAGTGGTTTTGAATGCTAGTAAGGAATGATAATTTAATCCTATTTTTCCAGATACAGAAATAGATTGGGAAGCATATATGTCAGAGGTTGGAGGATTTCTAAATGGAACATACAATTATTATGAATTGAAGGGAGCAACTGGGCCTTTAGTGTAAGAAGATATTACTTTGACTCCATATTTTTCTTCCGCCTTGCCATCCCTTGTTGTTGGTCCCACGTTTCAATATCGGTATTTTCATGTATAGAAACCCAGAGTGGGGATAGCCATCAGAGTTTGGAAATACTGAGGCAAACATTGTGAAAATGTCAGATGACCCCCTTTGGTGAATGGAAAAATGGCAAATCAGTCAACACATTCATCAAGAAAGGGCGAACCTTGGTTAACATGCAACATATGTGTGTTTTACTATACTATGTTTGTAAAACATAGGCAGGCACAATTTTGAACAAAAATACTAAATTTTCATAAATTTTTGCAAGGAAGTATGCAACACAATGGATATTGAGAATTACTAGGCTTTGCTAGGCATGTTGTCAGAACTATCCTAGGTCGAACTTATGTTTGTGTTCAAACAACACTAACCAAGGTTCAAATTAGGTTAAACTCACTTCTGAAGATGGGTCACACCTAGCCCAGCAATCAAATTTTGGGAATTCTCACCTTTGAGCTTCAACCCAAATAAATAAATGGTTTTGGCAAAACATGCATTTATTTTCTATTGGAAAAGCTTGCATTTTTGAAAAATTTTCCAGGGCTCTGCCCTTGGTTGACTCTGTTGCAAGTTCAGGATACCCCTAAACCCCAGTTTCCAAAATGTCTCATACCATATATTATCCTTATTTACACCCCTGAAGAGGTCACATTATAAGTTAGTAGTGAGATGAATGTAGTTACTTAAGTTGTAACAAAATTGATTCAAGCATAAATGCCTGAATCAATTTTACTACAACTTAATGAAAAACTTTTTTATGTTATTACTTATATTTAGGAAAATGTTATTACAAGTAATTGAGAAGATTGTTCCGCAATGAGGAATAACCCCCATTTGGTTCTTGTCAATGGCTTTGATGCTTTCTGTTTTTTTCAGATACCCAGCTGGATTTGTTTACATATTCAGTGTGCTTTTTTACCTTACATCACATGGAACTAACATCAAATTGGCCCAGTATATATTTGCAACCCTCTATTTGACCTTCCTTGTTGCTGTGTTTTACCTGAATCACAAGAGCAAAATAGTAAGTTGCCACTCTTTATGGTATATGAAAAGTAATACTGATTGCAAGAAAGGTTATGGATGAAACCCAAAATTGTTCATGGTTCTCATATCTGAACAATAACTACACCTGGTATAGATTTAGATGGATGATTTGACATGGAATGACCTGAGAGACATTCTTGTCACTTATTTTGGATATTACTAAAAGTTGGAATTTAGCATCATGATTGTCAGTTGATGAATGGCTATCCCTATTAATTTATCAATTGATGTTCTTCTGTTTTGTTATTTACACTTTGTATTATATTACTCTAGTTGCCGCCATATGTCCTATTCTTCATGTGTTGTGCATCATATCGTATTCACTCCATTTTCGTGCTGAGGCTTTTCAATGATCCAGTGGCTATGTTCCTGCTCTACTTGTCCCTTTGCTGCTTGTTAAATGACTATGGGAATACATCTTGTATCTTATTCAGGTATATCTAGCTTTTTGTGTGCCATTAAATGGAAAATGCTGTAATGTTAAATCACTTCATCTGTTCATAGATTGTGTTGATTCATGTGTATTCAGTGCCCTTTATTCCTTGTTTGTTGTTGTTGCTATTCTCATATTATTTACAAAAATATATGCAATGAAGGGTATGCAAATATCTTTTAATATTGATCTCCTTGGTTGCCATACCATGAAACTCACAGTTGACATTTCCACAGTTCTCTTTAAAGAGAAAAATATTAATGTAGGAATTCAATTTCCTAATCAAGCACTAATTCGAGGATAAATGAATAGAATAACCCCAGAGAAATGCCAGTTCATGTTTTCACAAAATTTTACATTTTCAGAAAATTTTTCTTCCAATTGCAAATAGACATGTCTAAATAACTAAATAGCTAATTACTACTAGCAATGTTCATTCATTAACTATTTTTTACTCTCACCATTTAGCATCCTTTTACCCACAGTCTTGCAGTTAGTGTGAAGATGAATATCTTTCTATTTTCGCCTGGACTTTTGCTTGTCCTGTTATTGAAATTTGGTTTGCCACAAACAGTCATCAAAATTTCACTGTGTGCAAGTGTTCAGGTAATTCAGCTGTTTTTTTTCCAGTGTAGTTGTCCCTTGACAGCATATTGTTCATTTTTTAATTTCATTTTTATGTATAATTAATCTAACAGCAAAATAATAGGACAAATGTGCACTAACAATACATTAAAATTAAGAACTAAACAAATCTATGTACAATAGATTGATTAAAGTGGAGCTCTCTAAGTAGGTAGTGATGCTGGTTTTGTGGCAGTTAACTTAGTTTTGTATGAATAGTTTGTATCAATAGCAGGGCCTACAAATGTACACTGTTGCCCACTAATTGTGGTATTTAGATAGTGGCCTTGATATCAAATATTTATCTTGAACATAGAGTCCAGCGAAGTGGGAGTTGTTGTTCTAGAACTGCTTGACACATAGAGTCTGTGTCGTTATGCTGCTGTGACTACTTGGTATCATTAAGTATCAAGTATCATTTAAATCTGGGAGCTTTTCTATGCCCCTGGAAAGCTTTTTTGGAGCCCAGCCTTATAGCCCTATTCATATGGCATAAGTTAATTTAAGCTTAGCCTTGGGTAGTTTATCTCCTTTGTGTTCCCACAGTAGTTTTCTGAAAACTCGTTTTAGCATCAATCAAGCTCGATCAATCTCCTACACTGTTTTGGCATTGGAGTGTTCACTGTGGGATGGAGTATGTACCCCTTGAGAACACTTTTTTTTAGGGGTGAAAAGTGATATTTTAACATACCTACTCCTTGAAAACAAAATGAACTCCATTGAAGCATTGCTCATACTTTATAAAAAGAGTAAATATGTAAACCCGTGCATTTCTTTTAGTGCCACGACATGAGATTCGTCCTACGAACTTTTTCCACGATGTGACTCCATACATAAGAACTTCCAATATAAGGGAGAGAAGGAAACATATTTAATTTTTGGATATTCAAGGAATATTCAGGCAAAACCTTTCTCTGAATTGTATATCTTTAATGTGAATAATTGATCATTTTTGGGAGCTTGAATAATCGATCCAGTAGGAGTTGCGAGGCGAGTCTGGAGGTACTCGAGCTCTATTGAGAGCCTCTAATTTCAAGAAATGGTATCAATGAAGGGTGAACCTTGGTTAGCTTTCAACATATGCGTGTTTCACTATATCATAGGTGATAAGCATAGGCAGGCACAATTTTGAACGACAATACTAAAATGATTGTCAATTTTTGCAAGGAAATATTCATTCTACAATGAATGCTAAGCTTTACTAGACATATGTTGCCAGAAGTATCCTAGGTCCAACTTATGTTTGTGTTCACACGAAACTAACTAAGGTTCAACGTAGATTCGACCCACTTCTTAAGATGGGTCACACATAGCCTAGGCGGAATCTAGTTTAACTCCATATTCACACGACCAAGTCTGGCCTAGGCTGAAATTTGGTTTCATTTAGCCTAGCCTTGAATTGGGTTAATTTGCGTCGTTTGGCTTAGTCAAGCCTTATATCTGCAAAATTTTGGTTTTGTGGATTTACCCTGATCAATAGTACACATTTCATTCTGCTGCACGAGCAGTATACAATTTTATACCAATTTTCTATTGTCCGAGCTTGTTTTACTGCCAGAGCTTTTAGTATATATTCTGCTATTGTAATTGACTTGCAGTGTTCTATTATGAAATCGTACAGTGAGAAAATGTATTTTATATTTTTCTTCTATTTCCAGCTGGTTCTTGGTCTTCCATTTCTATTAGCAAACCCCGTTGCATACATCGTGCGATCATTTGACCTTTCCCGGCAGTTTTTCTTCAAGTGGACCGTCAATTGGCGATTTCTACCAGAATCTTTGTTCCTCAACCGATACTTTCATCTATCGCTTTTGACTCTACACGCGGTGTTCCTCGCATTGTTTTGGTTCAAAAAATGGCCCAGGTTCTCTATTTTTCTCATTTCCCTTTATATATGCCCTTGAATTTGATCTAAGTAATTACCTCAAATCTTATTTTCCTTTTAAGTCGTCATGTGACAGTGACATGATTTCCACGATGCTATTAGAAGTTGACCTGCTTTTTCAATTATTCATTTGGCCTGAACATCAAAATATCGTTTGAGCAATCAGTTTTTCCACCTTTTATGCTCGAGTGGACGAGCTTTAGGATCTTCTACTAATGCATTTACCGATTTGTAACAATCTGTAGCTGAAATTGAGTTCTAAAAGAGACATTTAAGCACTGTTTTAGATTCTGGACGTAGCCATATATTTTGTTGTAGTTTCCTTCGATCTTATCTTGGAATATTTTTTGTTTTCCTGTTAGGCCAAAGCTTGGATGGCTCGTTCTGTTCAAAGAAGGTTCTGGTAAAGTTGATCTCCCGGCCTCCAGTATCCTTTCTTGGCATACTCGTTTTTTTATAAGAAAACCTCAATGTTACCTGAGCCTCAATTTTCTTAACTTTTCCCGAAATTGAGCCTAAGATTTTGTTAAATGTATCTTACCTTTTACTGAAATAAACTGGCTAAAATGGTGTACACTCTCGTTATTACTATTGTGTACTAGAAGTTGAGTTCCATCATTAATATTTTGAGTGCAATAACGACGAAATATCGATTTTTGGTCAATAAAAACACTTAATTTTGGAAATTGAGCCTCGTGATTTTCTTAGGATTTTGACCATTTGAGCCTCATTTTCTTATAAGCTTTTTCTTACAAAAGAACGTGTATCTTCTTTGGCCGCCTTTGTAACTTTGTATGATAAGGCAAAATCTGTAAGTTATAGCAGTCGCTTTTGATACTGTTAGCTTTCACTTAGCACTTGTTAGAAATGAAACGTATTTTTTCATCAAGGTCTCCGTCAGGGGGGTCGTGGCAATGTAGGGGGAGGGCCGAGTTCAATGATTTGCCGATAAAATTCGAAACCGTTGTCTTTACTAACAGCAAGAGTCCGAAAATTGTCTGACGAAGAATTAAAGTTTCCGAAAATCTGACGATATCGAAAAAATTGGGGGGCATGATCCCCCTGCTCCCCGGTCACGACGCCCTTGGTTTCCGTTTAGATACAAAATATTTTCGCAGCGTTTTTTATAAGGGATTTATTCGAAAACTCCTTTCTTGTGAAATTTCCTTTATGTTATTTGATCGCTTTTATTTAAAACTAAAGATATGTGCACATTATAATTTTCCTATAGAAATTTGTAAGCTATGCTTTGTTATATGTACTTTCACTCCAGCGTCCCATTATTGCAGTATTTTCTCGGATTAAGGTAATGCCTCACTTTGGGTATTTATAGGGATGACATTTCCATTCCGGCCAATCATTAGTATTTAGACATCTTACCATTTTTATGCTGTTGTAGCTAATTCCTAGTTCTATCTTCCAAATTTGTCATACAGGGCAATACCAATGAGCCACCCTCACTTGCGGGAATGAGGTGTATTAAGATTTATTTTGTAGCAAGCGTATTATGAAACTTACAAAAGCTTTCTCTATCACATTTTGCTCTTCTGAAAATGCGAACATCCTAATATTTTGGCATATTTTAAATCATAGATGTCGGTAGTGACTTTTGCACAGTAGGCTGGGACTACAACATTTGCAAAATCTGAAATTTCAGTACACCCTGAAAGTTTAATTTACGTTAGCTAGGTTAAATTTTAAGTAAAACAAAAATTTTCAAGTCAATAGCTCAATATTTTACAACATTGTGCTTGTTAGAAATATGGTCATATGGGTGATTTCATTTTAATTCTTTCAGTTTAATACAAAAAAATTAAAGTACGCCGTTTTTGACAGGAAATTCGGCCCCAGACCCCAGACTTTGTGTAAATGTTGGTGTTTTTTGGTGTCGTTTGATTCACCTTGTCCGCGGACTCCCAACAAGCCATGAGCCACTTCCATACGTTGAGTTTTGACTGAATTATGCAATGTTTTCCATAATCATGATGTCCCAAACCACTTTGTCGTGCCTATCATGTTGTCCACTAAGTGTTTCCAGTGCCTGGTTTTGAGAGGCTGCAGGTTTGTCAGAAACATGTATTCAAAAGAATCGTTCTTTGTTATCCTTATCTTCGTTTAGAGATTCTTCAAGTTCTGTTCACCGCAAATTTTATTGGCATGTGCTTCTCACGCTCACTTCATTATCAGTTCTATGTGTGGTATTTCCATACATTGCCGTTTTTGCTGTGGATGACGGCGCTACCAACACCATTGAGGTAGGGGCATTGGCTTTGTTCATAATCATTTTAACGCCTTAGTGATAATTAACCCGTTACATCACACCTTTAGCAGGGAGAGAGGCTACGGTGATGTGTTGCAGTATTACATAATTTGTGTAGAGGGTTATATTTTCTTTACAAAAGAAAAAAGTTTATCAGAAAACGAGGCTCAAAGGGCCACAATCTCAGGAAAATCGTAAGAAAAGCACAAGGTGTCAAGGTCCATACTTCAGTTGAAGTTTAAAGGCAAATTATTAATTCGAGTTTGCAAGATTAATAAAGATAAATTAGTCCATTTTCGTCGGTATAGTTACAGCAGAGTAAGTACCATGGTAAAAGTTAAGAAAATCTATGCCTCAGTTTGGGGAAAAGTCAATGACATTGAGCCTGTAGCAAAACAGTAGTTTTCGTATGTGAAATACGTGTATGTTGCGGAGCGTTAAAAGAAAGAAGGGGAGGGAAGGAGGGAGGGAGAGTCTTAAAAACAGCATATTTGGCATCATGTAGGGCATAATTGACGCCGTGTGCTTGTGTGCAAGCCGATCATTTTTTGGCAGTAGATGAAATTGCTTCTTAGCTTAAGTCGCTTCTCTTTTGAAGACCTGGTTAGCACGTAATTTGCTAATGGTACAGTCATAATTCATTCAAATTTCTGTCTAAATGCGAAGGAGAAATTTTTCGCTTCGATCCACTTAGAGATGTTAGCTTGAGAATTCGTAATACTTTTGAAATCGCAAGGAAGCTAGTCAGAAGGTCGGCCAAACTGAAAGGTAGTTGGCCAGTTCTTCCGTGGCCTTTTCGTTTTTATTAAAAGTAGTTGTTAAAATGGTCAAACCGCCCCCCTCCCCAATGTAATGTGTCTCGGCACATCTCTGTGGACCACCATATCCCCATGTATGGTAAAGTGAATTGCGTAAGCAATAGGAAAGAGGGAAAAAGTAAGCTTTATTGCAAGGTCTAAATTATGAATTTGATTGATTTGTTTAAAAGTAAATGCAACAAATTCCTTCTTTTAGGCTTCTAATTCTTGGTATGCTGGAAATGTGTTGGAATACCTATCCATCTACAATTGCCAGTTCATTGACTATGCACGGCTGTCATTTTTCGATATTGGCTGCTCTATTCTTAGCTTCCAATGAAAAACCAAAAGAGTCCTAGTACATCGATATGATATTGATATTCTTGAAATGGATGTAGAAATAGAATATTGATATTCCAAAATTTGATGCAGCTGTAGAAATATTTCTTTTATCAAAAGTAGGCTATTCTATGATTGTATTGAGATGAAAATGTCTCTTTGCTTCAAACACATCTGCTCTTCCTTAATCGATTGTTTTTTAGCACAAATGGCAGTTGGAGATAACGCAATACAATAAAGGAGCAACTATATTCCAATGATTATATTTTTTTGCATATTTTTGGCTCAGATTTTCCATTTTTGACTTCTTCGGCTTGTTTCTCCATCCACTATTCTCACCTAATCCATGCTGGTCTGTGTTGAATATCAGTAGAGGATCGGAATTCCGAGTTGGGACGCTTCTTAAAGTATGAAATTGAAGAGATTAATTTTTTTCCCGTGGCATATATTGTAGTTGCTTACGTCAATGTTATGCGACACTCGTCTATTTTTAGAAGTGCCCCAACCTGGAATTCTGATCCTTTACTGCTTTTTTGTCATTTTAGCCATTAAAACTTTACGTTACCCTAATCCATAGATTGTTATGGGAAATTATCTGCCTGTGAAATAGCCAAATTTACGAAGTGAAACAACGTTAAAGGGGAAGTTCGGAAGAAACTAAAATTTAATATGTTTTAGAGCAGGGTTGTCCAACGCGTGGCCCGCAGGCCACATTGTGCCCTCCATATTGTCTGGTGTGGCCCGTATTGAGATTAAAGCTGTTAAAAATTACATGACGGTAAAAATTTCGATGCAATTACAAAATTACATAGCAATTATTTTGGTTGCAAACAGGGGTAGAAATTCATTGGGACAACCAAAGCACGTGCATTCAAGCGCACGCGCATTTAGCAAGTACTGTTGCAGTGAACCCATGCCCAAACCTCTATCACGTGCCTGCCCCAAAGGTCAGAAGCCCAGGCCCAACCGCCATCTACCGCCATCGACACTCCACATTTGTCTAAAAATTCAAGATGGCTACATCCCACAATCCTAAAAAGCGAAGACGATTGACAGATAGCGGACTATGTGGACGTAATAACAAAATATCAAGGACAATATGTATTATATAAGTGGCCCTCTGTCTATGACCTAAATATAGAAATGTCCCTCCGAGAAAAAAGGTTGGACAACCCTGTTTTGGAGAATGTCGTAAAACCCCATGACCTAAAGTGTTTTTGTTCTCACTTGCATACTTACGCAAGACAGAAGTTGTTATTGCACTGACGTCATCACGTGCAAAAAGAAATAAGCTGTGAACATTGTACCTATTTCTGTGACCCAAAAGCGGGCCAGAGGTATTACACAGGCATGAATACATCGAAATAGAACTGCAAATATATTTTTTGATTATTCTGAAAGTCGCTTGTGTTTCAAGTGGCTGAGTAAAACAAGGGGATATCAAAAGAAAGTGACATTAAAGTTAGGGAATCGGACGACACAAGAATGCCTGAGAGATTAAAGCCGTTGTATATGAAAACTACGTAGTACCTTCAACTTTGGAAAGTTGATCTATTGACAGAGTCGGAAAGCTTCATTGGCAGTGGAAATGAATAAGAAGGAATGGCAATAATTACTAGTGTGAAGCTGGGAAGAAATGTTGCCTGATGGAAATGTATACGGAAAGTTTGGGCTTTAAAGGTACAATTGAGATTCCTGAGCATTTGTTTACAGTTGATAATTCCGACTGATATTTTCAACATGAGATTTTGAATTTTCTCCACATACGGATCCAAAGCGGTTCCTTATGCTTGACGGTTCTAAGGGGGGTCAAGGGACCACGCCCCTAGAAGTTGTTTTGACCCCTTCGTTGGCCCCGTACTTTTGTAGAAAGGTATAAAAGTTTGAATTTGGACTATATTGTGTACTGCAAATAGTCGCGACAGAGGAAGGTGTACAAATAATGAAAATGATACTTCTGGACTGCTATGTAATATATACTGTATGATAGCGTATATATGATTTGTATTGTACATATAAACTTAAGTCGGTGAATCCGTAATTTCGTCAATCGTAAATAATGTCTCTATTATGTCCTGTTGCTGTTGCGTGTGCATCCGTACCCTGTAGTTATGATTTTAGTTAAGTGTAGTAGCATTAGAAGAATCACGCAGTTGAAACTCAGAGCTGAAACAATAAGGATGTGTTTCTCTCATTCGAATTCTACGTCAAAGCTACTGTACTTTGACTTTACTGGATTTGTCAGAGCTAAGAAAGTCTTTAAATTAACATGTATTTTAAGCTCGACTATTTGCGCATAAATTATTTTGTATGAAAATTTGGTTGCTTTTCACGAGTAGCTAACAATTGCCTATTTCTAACGTTTACATGAAGAATTTTTACTTCCCAATAATACTTATGTGCTAAACATTTGTTGGGAAATAACCCGCACTCAGCTAGTTCGAGGAGGTAAAGTTGAACCGAAGAATGAGTCAACTCAAAACACAACTCTTTACTTGTAATTTCGTTTCATAACACTCTATGTCATAATACACTCACTCGGCTACCGTCAAGACGCAACTGACTCGATTTTACAAAATACATGCGTATATAATTCTATCCTTTACGTACAATCAATTAGCAAATGAATGAACATAACAAAAAAAACAGGAAAGCAATAGTGCTTTTAAACTAAGTCCGATGCCTAGATATTCGCTTTAACCGCTTGCGCAAAAGAACCGCAAGCTACTTACGTAAAACATTTGGCACGAAAACAACACAAGAATTCTAAAAAATATCTGCAAATAAATTCTCGCAACGAATGAATGAATGACTGCTGAATTATACAGTAATTAAGTTCTACGTGCGTATAGAAAGTCCCCACAACATTTGAACTTAAAAATTCTTGCCAAGAACGTCTTTAGAACGTTTTAATACTGGGCAGGAAAAAGTTTTCTTACATTGTAGCAATATGTACAAAGTAATTATTTAGAGGCATGAGTGGCTTTCTCTATGATTAAATGGAGTATTTCAAAAAGCGAACGTCGGATAAGATCGTAGTTGAAATTTTGTGAATCCTTAAAAGTCACCATTTTTAAATACAAGCGACTTTCAAAATAATAAAAACATATTTGCAGTTCTATTTTGATGTATTTATGCCTTCGGCAATACCTCTGGCCCACCGTTAGGTCACAGAAATAGGTAAAATATTCCCAAATTACATTGCAAAACATAGAAACTCAGTGTCTTTCTGCACGTGATGACGTCAGAGAAACAATAACTTCTGCCTTGCGAAGAGGCGAGAGTGACGACGTAGCACGAGATCGATGTTGATGAGAAGCAACTGGGACTATCAGCAGAAGTATGTAAGTGAGAACAAAAACACTTTAGATCATGGGGTTTTACGACATTCTCTACAACATATCAAATTTTAGTTTTTACCCGAACTTCCCCTTTAAGCTTAAAATTCGATTAATTTTTTTACAGAGCGTTGTTGATGTTCAGGGTTCCCACGCCTCCTAGAAACCAAAAAATATCCTAGAAAAGGAGAAATATCATAAAATTTTTATAAAACCCTCGAATCACTGGAATATTTTGCTGCTCTCCTAAAGTTCTCCTAACTTTCTCCTAAATGTTTCATAAGTTGAATTTCTTTTCAGCAGTTATGTTGTTCAACAAATTATTTTGTGATAGTTTTTCAAAATAAAAATGGTCAAATCATCATTTCTCTCAAATTCTACCGTAAATTTATTATTTTTTGAATAGACATAATGACTTTTTCTGCTATGCCAAACGTATGATGGCCATTTACCCTATTTATATCATGCCATCTGAGTGACCTTTTGTCCGTTATTTTCCCAAAGATAGCCCAATGCTTACCGAATCTTTCTGACATCTGCATAACCTACTGAGAGATGGGCGAAGAAATCTCCAAAATTCTCCTGAGTATCCTAAAAGAATTTATGAAAAAATGAATGGGAATCCTAATATTATATTGGCTGTCCTCTAACAGTTTGACTTCTGCTATTTACAAAGGCTTGCTTATTTCAGGTGTGCATGGAGCTTTTCACTTTCCTCTAACGTGCATATGCAAAGCATTGGAACTCAAAGGCGTTTGCTACCAAAACGTTAAGAAAGTTTTGATATTGGAATCGTAAAATAGTTAAGAAAGTTTCAGTAGTTTGCCAGAAGAAGATGTTCTTACACAGTAAAGAACGTGTAGTGTATTAGCAGTTTCGTAGGTAGCGTGTAACGAGAATAGTGTCGGAATGTGTGTGGAATTGTGATTTAACTCTCAGCATCAGTTGGGTGTGTCGTCACAGTGATAGTTGAGTCTGTATTATGTGCACTGTCAGTTATGTGTCAAGTCTGCTGTGTTAGTGTCATAGGGTAATAAAAGAATCAGCATATGTTAATCAGGGAGTTCGTCGATTAAAGGAGTAGTACTAGGGGATCAAGCTCTTGTATTTCCCCAGGGACTAGGCCCTCGGGCCTCTCCCCACAAATGCCTTTATATTCATCCATATGAAAGAGCCCATAAACGTTACAAGTGGAATGTTTTGATAGAAAAGATAAAAGATATCACCCAAAGTTGGTTTGAGTAAGGTTTGAAGACCCTTGGAAGGCAGAGGTGCTGCTATTGTCGAATCTTTTGTCAATATCCAATCTCTTTGGAAATTTTCGTTTAGAATTACTATTTTGTCTACCAATGTATTTTGATAAACTTTTCTGCGCTCAGAAGACCTAGGAGTGTGCTGATATAAGAAACTGGATATTTATAGTACATGAAGATTGCCTTCTTTAAGTGCAGCCGCATTTCTTTGACGATTGTGTTGAATCAATCCTTGGGGAGCAATATAGGCTTATTCTGTTATTGTTCGTATGGAAAACTTTGCTTCAAACTCATTGCCCAAGCCTTGGTTCTCACCATTGCGAGGCTTTTCCTTAAGCAGTTGAACTCGAGTTGTTCTCCTTCGCAGTTATGCAGCTAGCAGGTAACATGTGTGATCACCAATAAATAAACCAGTACCTGATGCTCTAAGGTGCTGGTGGTTGCAAGCTATTCTACATCCTAGAGAGACTTGCAATTTGAGCAGAGCATTAACTGAAACAGGTATGAGCAAAAGGTCATAATAGCGCAATGGAAGAATGAGAGATGAAGCAGTAGAAAGATTGTTTAGGCACAAAATATAAAGATATACTGGAGTTTCACTATTTAAACAAAGCAGTTTAGGGTTTTTTACTTGTTAAGTAGAATATATTTTGATATGTGGGGCATTTACTTAGCTTTCATCTACGCATCCGCCATTTTGAGCTGCTTAGGCAGAGCAAAGGCCAAACGGAACGATTATTTTGCTGCCATAGTACACATGGAACCTTTAGTCAGAAGGGAGCAGGCATTGACAGAGAATTTTCTAGATGTTATTAGAACTGAAGAAGCTAAGTTGGATAAACTGGAAAAGGAGATTGATGAAATCGAAAGGGTTCTTCCAAAGCCAGGTTATACATCCGCAGAAATGACTAAATTTATAGGTAACTCTGTAAACGCATTGAAGTTGATTCAAAGATTTGTACATCTTTGGCCGACTATTACTACAACATATAATGGAGAGAATTCAACGCTACGTGAGTATTTTTGCATTAAGAATACGATGCTCGATTTTTTCATGAAGTTATTCGTCTTATTATGCTAGCTTCAGCTTAATGTGAAATATTTGAATAAAATACTTTAAAGGTTAGCCTTCAAACCACAATGCCATGTTCAGTTTTTGCAATCTGTATACTTCATTATTTACACTTCATTGCTAGGTCTGCACCAATAACTTCACAAATACTTCGATTTGCCTTCAGTAATTTCAAATATGCTAAACAGAAAGATAAGAGGGAACATTTTAAAAGTGAATTATAGTCTTCACCAGGACGACAGTTTCTTTGCAAAGAATTCCTTTTATTCAGAATTTGCATGTACAATCATTGCGAATAACTTCAACTTTCTTAGAAAGCCAGAAGAAATTGAAGCGATTGCTTACCGCCTACCAGAGAGATTCACCAGGCGAAAGTGACATCAAAGGAGCAATTGATGCAATATTTCGTCTGCAAGACCTTTACAAAATTTCACCCAAGTCATTTGCTGATGGCCTAGGCCCACGCTCTCATCGTTTGATTATTGAAGAAATTTTTGAGCTTGGTTTTATAGCTTTAGGTAAGTAGCTATTGCAATTCAAACGAATGAAAATAATCCCATTCTATTTTGATTTAGCAAAATCCTGGCAATCTCTATCATCTATGTGGTGGAGCCCATTGCTCTTACTGTTAAGATGGACTTTTAAGTACTTTTTGAGAAACAGTTTGACATCTGTAAATATCATCTCGAGCACTTTTTACAATGGAGTGTCTATCGGTTTTTGCAGTTATCTCATTCACTTCAATACTTATTCAGTGCACTTCTTTAAATTTTCACAAACAGCCATCGTTCAATGTTCACCTCTGTCACTTATCCGAGTTCCGCATTGTGAAAAATAGCCTAGAACTGTCACGTCAACACAAGCTTATAAAATATTACAGTAAAAGGAAAGTAATATCGAGTTTTTATTGGTGAGAAGGGAGTTTGGCACCGTGTAAATTATGTTAATTTGAGTTACCCCATTTTTCAAGTGCAATGCGTGGTAAAGTTAGTCATGAACTGGAGAGAATTATTTATCTGAAGACAGATCAATAGCAGTATAGCAGTTAACCCCTTTACTGTGGTCGAACAATACGCCGCCAACGCCTTGTCCATTCCAAGTGAATTTTCATTTGTAATACGTTTGGCACAGAACTATGGTGACAATGATGAAGTTGATAAATTGATGATTGAACCACTGTACTTTTAGCAGAGCAGTAATTTTGCTTGTAAAACTTACTCTGCAGAAAATTCAGGGTTCGTGCTGTGGTGAGTAGAGAAGATTTAAGGGCTTGTTGAGGAGTTTTTATGGACTATAAAACAATTTCTAAGGAGTATTGTTTGTTTCTTTGACAAAACGCAAGCTGTTTTTATATAAATTTGTCGCTGAAAATCCTCTTCCTCAGGAATACCTACATTGTCTACAGAAGCAAGGAGTTTTGAAGGAGCTTTCCTAAAGTGGACTAATTTAAAGAGTTCTTAAGCGTCCTTTAAAATGTAAATCAATTATAGGAAGTTTTAAGGAGTTTATGAAGTAACATGAACACTGAAATTTCTGGACATACAGTTTTAAGCCTCACTGTATCTAATTAATTAGCAAAGAATGTACATGATTTTGATTTAAAATCTTAGGCCTTCAAAATCGTAACTCAGATATGACAGTAGAAAAAGAATTCCAGGAATGTCAATGTACCAAAAATGCGATAGTGTTCTTGCATTGTCAGTAGGCGTTATTGTATTGTTGCCAGCAACTGCGTATAATTCTCATGCTAGTATTCATCATCATTGCTCCAAAGGTGCTGAGGATTATTGGCATGCGCGGACTTGGCTGAGGGAAGCGTATGAGAGATTCCATCCAGATGCAAGACAAGTTGGCTTTGTAGATAAAGCGAGTCTTTTGGAATATCTGGCATGGTCCGAATATAAGGTACTAGAACTATGTTATCCATAAATACTATGACCTTATGTTTATATTCTGCATTGATTAGACTACTATAAGATTTGCTTTCTAATGGAGAGCTTTCTCTTTTAAGACAGGAAATATTGAGCAGGCAATTGAGTTAACAGAAAAAGTTCTAGAACTTGGTTGGTTACTTTGTTTTTCATTCATTTCATTTACCGTTGTTGTCTATATTTGTCCTTTATATGTTTATATTACTCTCTTTGTCGATTATTCATCGGATTTTTCCACTTAGAAAGCGTAATTGGCATGCAGTTAATCAAAATTGACCTTTTCGTGGTAGTAGTAGAGACTAAATGATGGATCATTCATGTACAGTCATTGCTCTAATTTGCATATTATTATTAATTCCTTCAAGACCCTACCAGTGAATCTGCAAACACAAACATTCAATTCTTTGAAGAAGATTACGCTAAGAAACAAGCAGACCCGTCATCCTTTAAACCTTATGAGCCTCCGAAAATGAACTGGACAGACAAATATGAGTCACTTTGCAACAACCAGGAGAGGATGGTTAGTTAAATTCCATTTTAACCATAAATAAATAACATATATGCTCGTATGTGTATATCCATGCTTCAGTGTATGCATATATGTAGCGCAGTGATTCTTAGCCTGGTTTCGATCAAGCCCCAGGGTTTCGGCGAGTCAATTTCAGGGGTTCGGTAGTAAATGTTA
Organism: Cassiopea andromeda; assembly: GCA_018155075.1. Taxonomy (NCBI): domain Eukaryota; kingdom Metazoa; phylum Cnidaria; class Scyphozoa; order Rhizostomeae; family Cassiopeidae; genus Cassiopea; species Cassiopea andromeda. The sequence goes on along the minus strand of WIPJ01004632.1, from coordinate 165,657 downwards.
ATTATATTTTTCATTTTGTATGACATTCGTGCTTTGTTGGTCTTGTTCCTTGAACACTTTGGTTCTGTGTACAAATGATGTATGGTAAATGTTTGCACTAATACAGTATATTGTTATACGCATATGTTTTGAATTGGAAGAAAAATAAGCACATTTTATTTTCCCAGCTACAATGGGTTCGATGAATGCGTTATGAAGCTGGTAGGGTTCAGTACTTCTAACAAGGTTAAGAACGAAACATGTAACGTCTATGAGTGTTGTTTACATGTCGGAGCTGTTAGAGATAGGGGGTGGGTATGAGGATGTTATACCACCAAATTTCCAATTTTTGTTCGCTATGTCACTATTCCATTCCGTAGCATGGCATTTCAGCTCGGTGATACAAGTTTGACAAAGCTAGATCTGTACAAGATCACAAGACTGTTGTTTTCGAACATTTAATGGAGAATAGTCTTGAAAACCACCTTTTTGAAGCTCATAAATAGCGGTATTTAGATCTCCACCATTTGTGTGCCAGGATCAGGTCAACATAGAGTTAATTAAGTCTCCTTGTATACTGTAAACGAAATAGCGATAATATTTTAGTTATTAAAGTTGGTAGGAACTACAAATGGGGGCTTTCTCTTTCGAATTATGCTACCTAGCAACGATAAAGCATAGACCCGAGCAGTTGTTAATCTCAGCTCTTGTAGAAGTTTCATTCGCTGTAAGCCTACACTTCTTTTCGCAGGATCCAGAGGTGGAAAAGAAGCTATTCTGCAGATATGAAGCTCCTAGTCCACTATTTATACTACAGCCTGTAAAAACTGAACAAGCACTCTTACACCCAGAAATAAAAATCTTCCACGACTTTTTGAGTGACTACGAGATCGTTTATTTGGAGAATCTAGCAAAAAACAAGGTATGGCCACATATAAATGATACGATGCTGTTTGCACAATTATGTTATCGACATAGCATTGACTTAAATTCTGCAACATTTTTACAAGCCTATCTTGTCAGTGTCATGCGAATCACTACATTTGCATGTTCATTGTGCACCGGAAAATGTAAATATTCATGATCCTTAAGTAGTTATATTGATATTTCAGCTTAAAAGGGCGACAGTTCATCATCCTGTAACCGGTGTCCTTATATATTCTGATTATCGCATCAGTAAGAGGTATGTAACTGGCCTATTAAAACACTGTTATTCACTGGCTCTATGATCAGTGCGCATGCTTACTTGCTTCTCAACACGGCATTCTACTCTGGAATTAAAATCGTGTGATATTTCTCCCCGCTTCTATGATAACCCATCCATTCTCTCTCCGGTCTTCATATGAAAACAATAATGTAATTCTTTAGTTTTTATTTGCATCTGTTTGCTCGTTTCATCAGACATAAGAATAGTTGCAAATTAAAGTATATCTCACAGCAACAGGAATAGTTTATGCTTGTTATCAGTGTTGTTATTGAACAACTTAAATCGAAACATGTACTAACACTCTTTCCTTATTATCCTACTATCTTTAGCTGCTGGATAAGGGAAGACGAAGATGTAGTTGTTTCAAAGCTTTACCGACGTGTGCAGCATTTGACTGGCCTCGACATGATGTTCTCTGAGCCACTTCAAATAAATAACTATGGTATTGGTGGACACTATGAGCCTCACTTTGATCATGCACCGGTACCAGGAATACAATATTTCAAATAGAATAACTCTGAATACAGCAACAAGCAATATTGTTTGGGCATTTATAT
>WIPJ01004632.1:120731-163617 GCA_018155075.1 Cassiopea andromeda | reverse complement strand
ATTTATTTATGTGTGTGTGTGTGTGTATGTGTGTGTGTGTGCGTTGTTAATCTTCTTTCAAGTAGAACAGTTTCCCAATTGTGCCAACAATGAAAAGCAGCCTATATTTTTCGTCGACACTTGAAAATGCTATGTATTGATGCTTTTGTTTGAATGAAGAGAGTCGTTCAGACTATTTGTTCGAGTAGCATTCTTTAGGAAAAGAATTAATACTGAAAATATTTGCATTATGAATACAAAATGGTAAATTTTGCATACTTTTCATGAGAATGGTTTTGATTGTTATAAGAAATCTTATTTAGTGGAAAGCCATGTAGTGAAATAAAAAGTAATATGCTCATTTTAATTCCAGTCGACCTACGCAAACCCATTTAGCCACAAATGGAGGAATAGAATTGCTACAGCTTTACTCTATGTAAGTATATAATGCTAGTCAAGGCTCCTAAATCTACTTAACTATTTTCTCTGCTACCATTAGTTGTACTCTTCCTGTGTTTGCTGTTTGGAGCCTTCTTTTTGCTTTCATAATTGTAGTAGCATCGCGTGCGATAGTTCAGTTACAATCGACTTCCCTTTGATGTATTTAGTCTTATGAGCTTAAGCAGAGTGTAGTGGATATGGAATAACGAGGCTGTAGATATCCTGCAGAAAAATGCGCTTGTGGAAAGAAATCAAGAGCTTTCTCGGAGACGAAAAGTCCCTTGTAGTTTTCTCTTAATAGCCTATACAACTCCCGCGATACTGGATTATCATCTTTATCAGTGGAGGTTTTAGGGACTATGAGGCCTGAGGCCGGAATCACCTTGGGGACCCTTCTTTGACACTGTTTTTTTCATTAAAATTGTTGACTGAAGACTGTGCCTTGCATTTTCATATTAAAGCCACACATGAATAAAAAACACAGGGTGTATTCAAATGTTTCACTGTAATTTCTTTTCTATTCTGTCTTAGGCGTGGGCCCCTTTTTGGGTTGCAAAAGATGTGGGACCTAGGACCCAGTCCCCTGCCCTCCCTTATAACCTATACTGATCATTGTTAATTCCGAGATATACGTTTTTTCAATAAGAAAATAGTTCTTGGCTTCTTAAAAAGTTGAAAAGAGTTCAGTGCTAATTTGTTAGACTTGAGAAAGCTTTTTAGTGTTCATATAGTTGAAATTCGACTTGTTTGCGTACAAAATGTCATTTATGTGATATTGGCTGCCCTCTAACAGTTTAACTTCTGTTATTTACTAAGACTTATCATCATTTCAAGTATGCATGGATCTTTTTCACTTTCCAGTAATGTGCATGCGTAAGACATTAGAACTCAAAACTTTTTGCTAAGAAGGTCTAAAAAAGGTTTTGTTACAGGAATCGTGAAAAAGTTAAGAAAGTTTCAGCACTCGGCCAAAAAAATTTTCTAATTAAGGATGTATATTTTGTTTTATGTACTTTTGTTATGGTTTCATTTTCCGGTTTCATATTAGTTAACGTCTTTGAATATGACTGAGATAATTCAGTATGTGTCATTTGCTTGCTTTGAGATTACTCTTTGACACCAAATAGTATGAGGGGTCTAACATTTTGATACAAACGACATAAATTGGGGTTGCTAATCAATAGAAGTGAGTATAGTTTTCCATAATCACTGTTACAGGGAGGTTGTTAATAGTTGGAGGATCAATGATCAATAGACAGTACGGGATGCAAGCATTTCAAATTTATTGCAGTTAGTTTATACCAAAAGTTTTTATTACCAAATAGGTCTTACTTACTGTAAGGACGTCTCCACAAGTGTTTACATATCCTTGTTTCTATGTGTGTTGTATTTTTTACTTCCTTACTTGTTATCATTGATTTACGTCTACAAAGCCAATATATTTTAATTGTTACATGGTTTAATTTTGAGCATCCCTAATTGACACAGGAATATTCCTCAAATTTCAAAGGTGTGGGGGAGGGGGTAGTAGCACTTCTACGTATTCTACTTCAGCAAGCATCTGACTCAGGGTAAACTGTACTTTTGAAGTATATCGTTCTTCGTTGTCCTTTAAATTTCAGATGTCTGATGTTTTGCAAGGAGGTAACACCGTCTTTGTATCCGCCGGTAGAGGTGCAATAACGAAACCGCAGAAGGTAAGGTATATCCTAGCTTGCAGTGAGCGCCTAGAAAATAGCTGCTTTATATCAAGGAACGCAGTATTTTCATTCAGATGAATTTCCCAATCCAAATCTTTTTACACTACTTTAGCTGACTGGTTTAACGATCAATGAAAGTGGTTGAATTCTAGAACTAGTAAATGAATAATTTAAAAAAGCAATAATGGAATCAATGAAGATTGAAATGCATGAATAGATTCAGGAAATGGTGAATCCGTGTAGAACAGCAAAAATAGATAGTGTTAACAATCCTGTAGTCAATAGGGAGGTCCAGATCCACTGCGAGTGCGAGTTAACCCCCCCCCTCGCGTAGCTCAACACTCGAACTCGTACTCACACTGTATCTAAACCTTCCTAATAGTAACATATTACCTACCTCATGGTAAGTGAACTTTGATGTTTATCAAATTGGTGTAGTCACATTCTCATGTTCCGTACTTGCAGTGTCCGTTGGAAATTGTAGAACCCAGCCAAGTGCCTGAATTAATGTGTGAACGACTTTCGCACATATTGCTAAGCATACATAGCATGCATTTACAGCTACAATAAAGCTATTGATTTTTTAGGGAGATTTGGTATTCTGGTACAATTTGAAAAAGTCAGGAGAAGGTGATGACAGTACAAGACACGCAGCTTGCCCTGTTGTGCTAGGGACAAAGTGGGGTAAGTTTCAGCTTGTAATCTTCCTACTTTAAAAGCTACGCCATATGCTGGATAGAAGGCCTTACTGATTAATATATCTAAGCTTGGTTTCATGACTTTTTCAGTCCATTTTACTGATTGTATCTATGTATAACAAATTTATAATTTGGCCCTAGACGCTAGCAGCCACTGTTTTTTTAGCACGATGTTAACAATACTTTAGACTATGGACTGTAAATTACAATTTTGTCATTTACAGTCCATAATCAAAAGCATTTTCATGGGTTGATCAAAGTGCAAAGTTGAAGATAAAACTTGGAAAGAATAAACTTTAACTGTACACGAAAAAAATTGAACACTCTAAAGTGCCTAATAAACAGGGGTTGGAAAAATTTCCGAAGTTTAATAAACGGCGGGAGGTCAAAATATACGAGGTCTGGAATTTGAAAAACGGCTTAAAGTGATTATAAAGCGATTGAAAGAGCATCTACTGGTTGTAATAAAACAAAAACATTCAAATGGTTTAAAGTAGGATTCGGACGCTTAAAACAGACTATTTTACCCTGAAAAATAGCCGTGCATAGTAATAGCTAAGAAAACAAGTAAAGCGACGAGTTAATAAACAACTTTATTTTCTTTAAAATCAATGAACGGGGGTTCTAATAAGGAAAAATGTTGAAAAAGTAATAAGCAGGGGTGATACTTTGGCACTTGAGAGTATTTCTATCATGCCTACTGATAATTTAGAGGCCTGATGGGCAGAATTTAAAACAATGTTGTCTTCTGTTTTAGTGGCAAACTTTTGGATACATGAGTACGGACAAGAGTTTAAGAGGCGGTGTGGACTGACAAAGGAAGAGTAAATTTGAAAATGGGAAAAATAGTGCTTTACTGAATATTGTTTTATCAAAGGATGTATCTCTATTTGTATTTGTAAATAGCTTCTATTATAAGACGGATCACTTTGCAGACAAACAGTAAGAATTATCTGAGATACATATGCTGTGAAGAGAATGTATTGCTTCCTTTTGCATTTGTCTATAAATTATAATTTACTTGTAGTAATCAACAAACAAAGTTATCCGGGACTAAATTTAGAAAATATACACAGAATAACCGAACAGAGCTGTAATTGCGAGGTTTTGGTACCATTTTGATTTACCAATGTATATGGTAATAGTGTCTGTACTCAGGCTCTCAGTTTGTACTCTTGGATGCCTAATAGAAGGGGGGGTTGGAATAACTGGGATTTCAGGAAACCCCAAAGGCCTAACATGTGGGGAATTGGAATAAAAGGGGGGTTGACCAATATGAAACATTTTATAGAAAAGGGAATTGGTTCTTTTCACAAATTTTATCGAAGTAATGTTTGACAATTTCACAGAATTAAATAGCATCAAATAATACAACAGCTATGATCAACCTGATCTTAATGATAGGATTTACTTCTAAAAAAGTAAAAGATGGGGGGGGGGAGCTGGAACAAGATTTTCTTGGGAGATCAGATCAATGTTGGACAAATTAATAGGTGAGGGTGTCTATTAGACACTCAAGAGTATTTAGCATAACTTTAACATATTAAAAGTTTCCAAAACAATATTAAACAGACCTCATGATCAATGACACACAGAGTGGAGACATGATTGGGAGGTATAAATGGAACTTTCTTTATAGAAATTCAATACAACTATTTTGCTTTATCTAAGCAGCAGAAAGCAAATACATTTGTATATGACCGTGTGAAGCCATAATGTACTATTTACTCATACAAAGCATATAGTCATAAATTATTCATTAAATCTAGTAATATAAACAATTTCATTATATTAGATGAATTTTGGGACAAAATGTAGATTGCAAAACTCCAATTTCAAGCTAATTAATTATACATATTCCTTGGAATACAAATCAAAATACACTGTGTTTTTTCAAAGGTATTTTCCAGATTCCTATCTGGACAAGGAAGAGGAGAAACCCAAATAGACAATTTGCCATGCTTAAGCTGCATCATCTGCTACAAAAAGGCTCTCATTCTGCATCTGAATAGTAAATTCTCATGAAAATCTCTGTACCATGAAGAAAAAGCTCATGGATGTCACTCTATGCAACACCTTAAACTCCACTGAGTCTCCAACATGACAATCTTTCTATTGGATGTTAGCAATCCAATATTTTTGCAGTTTCTTTTATCAACACTTTTGCAATAGTTTCTGTGAATGCTCTTGAAACATTTGCACCTGTTTTTGCAGATACCTCATATCTTTCTACATCTTTGAGCTCTGCAATTTCATTTATATCATCCTCTGTTACCTCTTTATTCTCCAAATCAGCTTTGTTGAGAAGCAATACCACATAAGGATCATAAATCTTATTCACAACATCCCTGAGCCAGTATTGCAAAGCATGCAATGATTCCACATTGCTAATATCAGCAACTGGAATTATAATCACAGCATCCTTGTAGTACAATTTTGTTGCTCTTGCTAACTGCTCTTGTCCACCAATGTCCCATATTTGTAGCCCTACAGCCAACTGATCACTTTCAAGCTTGCTTGAAAGGCTCAATGTGCTGAATCCCAAATCTGCGCCAATGGTTTGCAAATAGGATGGGGAGAACTGGTCATAGAGTAGCCTATGGAAAATACTGGTCTTCCCAACACTGACATCTCCCAGGAGAAGAACTTTTGTAGCTACCCTGTAAGTGTGTACAGAATTAGAGTCAATTGAAACTTGCTGACTGAAACTAAACTTTCCTGGAACAATTGAGGATCTGCCATCTCCAGAACTGAGAAACAGCTTTGCTAGTTCTTGCACCCTCTCTATGCAGTCTTCTGGGAGCTCTTCGAGAATCTGACGCAGAGCGACTACATGCATACTTGAAGATGATGTGGCATGGCTGAGCCTGGCACCCCCCCTTGTAGACCTTAGAGATGAAGATGTTGCAGTACGATCAATACTTGAAGTAAATCTCCCACTTGAGTAACTTGACACGTAAGATGCCCTACGCTGTAGTGATCTGCCCTTCTTCACAAGCAACACTATACACAGGCCAATGAGAAGAAAAAGAAGAGCGTCAATGATAATAGTAAACGGCAAACGGTATTTCTCTGCTTTTTTCATATACTGCGATATCTCGGGTATAGAGCCATACCAAAATAATGGCACTAGAACGCCGACAGTCAAGAGGATTAAAATCAGGCAAAAACACAGAACAGTTGTTACGCATTTGCGTTTCAAGTAGGTTTGGCTTGCAGTACTCCTGCTGAAGTCACCTGCGCTACCATGGCTAACTTCTATCGCTTTTTCTGCTTGCTGCATCTCTGATTTAACCCTTTCCGTCTGACGCACAATTATCTGTAACTGATTTGACTTTCTCCAAAAGCACAACCATCGACTTTGCACCTTACGCATGCTTTCAACGATAATTGAAGGGCGTATTGTGACCACTTGAGAAATTTCCAAAGGGATTATATTCGGTTTTAGAATGCATTCATAACATCACTTTTAATAAAGTCAAGATAAGACATCGCATGAAACGCCTTAGCATTCAATCTCTGAGCTCTACCTTCTTCTTTCTTCCCCTTCCTTCCTGAACAGTGTGATTTCCCCCACAACCGCGATTCCATTTCTTAAGACTCTTGAAATAGAGGTACGAAGTTGAAGTGGATGATTTCAGGCTTCATCTCAAGATTACCTGTCTGGCATAGAATCACAGTTCTGGTAAGTAAAATGATTAGCAATCCATTCAAGGACGTACATCAACGACGACTTTTGGAGGGGTGAAAGGCTCATAAGCACGTTGGCCATGAATGACAAATCCGCTGTAGAATTCTGTACAAATACCCAGGGGCCGCCGAGAGGCTTCAGAACCCCCGGGGCAAAGGAGAAACCCGAAGCCCCCCGAGAGCTAGGCGTGAATCTAGAGGAAATCATTGGGGGAATGCATCTGGACATAAGACCCCCAGAAAAAGTTCTAAAACCATGCCCTGTACTTTCGCTTAGAATGCATCTCCAAGTAAACCAGCCTTGCTAGTAATGGCTAAAATGGGTTTCACTTCTTTGTTTATCATGTTGAATTTGAATTCCATCTTTAACATTGTGAATGTAAGAATGATGTATTACTGATTTTTGACCAATAAAAACACTTAATTTTTAGGAAATTAAGCTTTGAGACTTTCTTAAAAGTTTGGCCATTTGAGCCACATTTTCTTATATTTTTCTTATAAAAAAGTGTGTAGTCAAGTTGGTACCCTTTCCAAGTTTAGAGAGGGCTAATTTTACTATTTGCAAAATCCTCATAGAGCTAAAAATTTGTGATATTTCCCCACATTTGCTTGTAACTTAGCAGCCCAGAATTTACAAATACTTTACAGACTTTTGAAAGAATAGGTCTTGTAGTTGGTCAAATTAAAAATTCCTTATATGAGATAGGTGGAAGGTAACTCTATTTGTCTCTTTAAAAAATCAAAATTGAAAAAAATGTTGAAAATAGCTTTTGAACAGTGGTGGCACCAGAGAAGAAATGTTAAGAGGGCTACTGCAACCAAAGTGCTGACATTGATTGAAGCCAAAGAACTTTGATGAACAGTGCCTATCATATTGGCTAAAAATCTACCAATAAATTTCATGAAAGTTGTGAGAGTGCCAACAGTGCATATAAGTTTTGGTACCTGTGTGGGTGGAAGGTTCAGTAAAATTATGGTGGGGCAACAGCCTGCTCATGCCCCCCAGTAGTACTATCCCTGCTTCCAGATTGGAATCACTAAGCAAAGGATTTGTTTCATGGCCTAGAACTTGCATGGCTGAGAGTAACATACAATATTGTGTTGCAAGAAGGATTTTGGGTTGTTGGAATAATTGTTTTTACAAGAATAGTGTGTCTGCAACCACAGCTGACAGCAGATGTGTGCAGGGATTTATCCGCAGTGCAAGGCAGAAATTCCAATCTGGCCCTCCATTTGAAAGTTTGAAAGTCATAGAATGCTGAAGATTTTTCCAGGTTTTGCTCATCCTAGAGCTTTGCTGTAGATAGCCAAATGTACACAGTCTGTTGGTACTACAGAACTTTACCGCAGCATGAAAAAGTGGCAACATTCTTTTGACAAACTTCAAAACTTTTTAATCTGACACTCATCAGAGTATGAAAACGTCGGATAGTGACCTAAGGTTAGCTGAAATATATATCCAGATGATCTATATCACATGTAACCGCACCTAGATATATATTTCAGTTAACCTTTAGGTTACTATCTGACGTTTTCATACTCAGATGAGTGTTGGATGAAAAAAGCTTTTAAGTATGTCAAAAGAATGTTGCGGCCTTTTTGTGCTGTGGTATAGCCAAATGTGAGAGACTTGAAAACTATGAGTCATCTCCTATTTTCTTTCACCTTATGTCATACTTTACACGGAGGCCTACCTTCATTGCTTTTGTATGAGTGGACATTCAATTTTTATCGAGGATGCATTTCTTCATTGTTTCCGCCTTTCTACACACCATAAATTGCTAAAATCTTATTACAAGTACCAGGGATGTGCCAATTGGGGAATATGGGGGCATCACTCTCCCCAACATTGTCAAATTTCAAGAAACCTGGTCAAAAGTCATGGCCACAATATTATCTATGACCTTTTTTTTAGTGACAGTAGTTGGTCAATTGGTCAAAATGCCCTCCCCCAACAGAAAGTGTCTCAACACATCACTGAAAAGTGCCATATTTAAGTGGCTACACCTGCACACACTCAAAATCCCAGTAAAAGCCATATTTGTGGTGCCACTATCTTTACTCCCCCAACCCCATACTCACCAAAATTCAGTGAAAGCCCTATTAGTGGTGTTATTTATTGGCAAGAAGTAGTGATAGAATACAATTGGTGTAAGCTCAAACGTCAGAGTCATGTGTTGAATGGTTGATTTTAAAAATCAGGTCAACCCATTTATGTTCCATTTTTATTTGTATTTTGCATGCCACCTGAAAGTGCTATGCTGTTAGAATTTTTGTATAATGCATCAGAACAAAGTTTCAGTCTGAATGCCACACACTTACTTGTAATTACATCTGTGTTTATGCTCTCTCCCCATTGAACTGAATAGCCAATTAAGTACAGTAGTTGCTTGTTGTTTTATTAGAAAGCAACTTTTCCAAAGTTGATGAAAAGATTTTCGTAAGATTTTCTTGATGTTTACTGGCATACACTGGCTTTGAGGGGTTACACTGCCTGGTAAATTTGTAGAGTTCAACTTTGAGCTCCCAAATTTGAATTCCTTCTTGAACATTTGAAATGTAAGATTGAGATAATATAAAGTTCTGACAAGCAATGAAACTGAAAATTTGAACTAGATCCTTGTGTCTTTTAAGAGTCTGTTAGAATTTTGGCTGTTTGAGCCTCAATTCTCATCTTTGCAAATTAGTCATACATCTAATATTTTCACCCAACTTAGCATCCATGAAGGTAGATGGAAGTGGTCCAACCTTACTAAATTTTTGTGGGAAACTGGCTGTAATATTGCTTCAGAGATTTCAACACTTTTTGTTGGACTGAGCTGCATTTGTTATGTTGTTAAGTGGATCATACTGCCAACCCAAACCAGTAGTGAATATTCAGGGGTGGGAAAGGCATGTAAGTTGGTAAATTTTGCCAAGCTTTGCAAAGCAAAAGCTGAATATAAGCTTTCTTTACAACGAAGCCAATTTTTTTGCCTCAGCTTCAATTTTCATTTGAAATGTTTTTCTCATAAAACCCATGTACTCATCAAATACACATTTTATAATAAACATGAGGCTGAAATTAGGCAAATATTATGAATTGTCTAAGAAACATAGGCAGGCTGAGTTTCAAATTCTAACTTGAAAAAACTGCTTTACTGGTAAATTTTTCATCAAACTGTAGAGCTAACATACATTACTTGCCTCACAAAACCTGAACATCCTTTTTCTTGCTTTACAATTGCCTAATCGGGCTTGCTATTGTCATTGCAAGTTTTTAAGATCAAGAAAAATTTAACAGGGATGGAAATAAGGAAATGTATGGTGGTGCAATGTTTTGGAACTGGGGTTTGAGGGCAGGCCTAGTAGGGTCCAGGGCAGAGCCCCCCAAAATCCTTTGAAAATAAAGTTTCTGCAATAAAAAATAGTACATTTTTTGCCAACAGCATTGACTTTTGTGGGTTTCTCAGGGTGTCAAAAAGCCCATTTCTTTTAATTCTTTGGATTAATTTCAATGCTAGGCGAATTAATTTATGAATGTTGTGCAACAATGTATTGACTTATTTGCCATTTTGACCATTCACCAAAGGGGTATCTCTGAAATACTCTGCAAATCCATGGATTGTTTTGAAAACTGCAGCCTTTGTTATATAGTGCGTGTGATCGCACGCGCACGTGCTCGCATACACGCAAATCAAATTGCGCTTGCAATTAATCGCAGACAGGTATTCTTGAATATTTTCTGGTGACTTCACATTCCGATTTCGTCATTTTGGCTTTTATCTTGTCTTCATGCTTTATACCCTAGCATGTTGACGGCAAGCAGCGTTTAGTCTACTTACACTACGGTAGTTTCCTTGTTTGAACGAATTTATTTGAATAGATGCTGTTTTTGCTGCACCGTAACTTTCTTTTCTTTGCTTCCTGATTTGATCTTAGCGTGGGTATGTAAAAAGTTTCTTAGCAGTGCAGTCGCACGCGCAAAGGCAAATTACTCATGCAAATTACCTCATGCGCAGTATTTTGCTCATGACAAGGCCTGAAACTGCCACTGTACCCAACTCATTAATGGCCTGCAGACTAGCTACCTCATACTCTTACTTTCATATAATGCAGTAGCAAGTTATCTTTTTCACTGGACTCTGCCTGAGAGGCTGGCCTATGCATTTCAAAGATAATATTTTACAAAACAGCAAAGGGTTAATCAACAGTTTACCCTAAACGGATGCAGCACCAGCAAGTCAAGCTGTATTTAGTTCATTATTGTTTAATTTATGGTGCTTCACATCTGTCAATGAAAATGTATAGGAACAAAAGAATATCGATAGATCAAGTGATGAGTGTTTTATGGTGCCGTAACTCTTGAATGGCGTTTTTGAGAGCATCACTCCATAGCTCTCCATAGCACGCCTCAGTATACCTAGTTCAGTGAAATGCAACATGTGTGGTAATTTCTCCAGGGAAAGCATGTTAATTATTTACTTTGGTTGTTGATTCTGATAGTAGATGGGGAAGTGAACTTTTGATTGTTTTAGTTTGTTTTCATTTGCTGTGATTCTAAGTAATTTACTTGACACGCTTTGTCATGTGCAAAATATAAGCAACCGTGGCCTAGCGGTAATGCACTCGACTCAGGCCAACGTGGTCTTGGGGTCGAGGCCCACCGCAGACCATTGGTGACGTCAGGAAGGGCATCCGGTCCTAAATGCTCATGCCAGAAGTAAAAATCCTCCCAGAGGCACCCCCAAGCCCCAAGAATTGGGGGAAACGGAAGTAAAATCGAGAGAGTAGAGAATCTTTCCATACTCACGCTCAGGTCAAATTAAGGAGCAATGAAAAGAAATGTAAGGTGCAACAGAGATAACATTTTTCAAAAAAGTCATTCAAGCAAGGAGACTTTCTCAGTTTGAATGATCAATTTGAAGCCTGTTCTTTATCATCAAACTAAACAGTGCTCCTGAAATTTGAAAATAAGTTATGAATGGGGTTAAAATATTAGTTTGCAAAGTAAAGAGATAAGATAAAAGTCATTACCTTTCCAAATGACGAAATCGGAATTTGAAGGTACCAGAAGACGTTCAAGAACACCTATTTGCGAGTGTGATCATTCGCACACACAATTTGATTTATGCGCGTGTAGGCGCGTGCAATTGCGTGCGTTAAATGGCAAGCCCTGCTTGATGTGTCTTTCTGTTAATGAATAAAGAAATTGTGTCATACTTTTTCAGAATTGGTGGTGCTGATGACAATGCAAAGATCCTTAAGCAACCTTTTCCTGGAAAGGTCGCAGCTATGTGGAAAACAGTTCTCAATATTTGGAGGCTTACTCAGGCCTAAAGTGAAGTTAGACCATGTTTCCTTGCCAGCGGCACTGTTACCCAGTCAGGCAAGACCTATTACTAAATTAACGACTTTCAATGTTGTTGATAATAGTAAACTAGGCCAAAAGACAAGACGATACAAGAAGCCTTATTTGATTGGGTTTTATCGTAAGCGAAAAACTGCTGATATAGGTGATGTAATTAAAGTTGCTGTTCAAGGAAAAACTTCTAGAGCTCTGGTTGTTTCAACTAGGAAGCCAAAGTCACAGCCAATACCAAGATATGATAATAATAACATTGTGCTTTTGGACGATAACAATGCTCCACTTGGGACTAGAATCAAAGGGCCAATTCCAGCAATACTGAGAAAAGAGAAAGCTAAATTCTCTAAAGTTATTGCTCTTGCTTCAAGATTTGTGTAATTTTATTTTACAATTTGTTTTGTCTCGTGATGTAACTCTACCACATTTTACATGAAGGGATGTTTGTTTGCCATTAAATAAAGCTTGTCATTTGGTAGTGTTTCTCACTGGGAACTTAGTGTACACTGGGAACTCACACTTTTTGGCAAGAACTTCGATATTTTTAGGTTTCCTGGTAGGAACTTCTATAACTGTCATGACCTGCCAATAATTGTACCAGGGAAGAAATGCGGAAAGATCAAATTCCGCTGAAGTGCCAACAGTCAGTGAAGCTTGCCCTTCAGTAGCTTGCCCTTCAGTAACCTACACTTTATATGTTGGCCAAGATCCTGAATTATTGGAGCAGCTTAAGCAAAGTATGGATTACTAGTTACTATTCTCTATTCTGTTTCGGAATTTTAGTAAAGTGCTCATTTTTGATATAATAATACTTATAATAATATAATAATAAATAAAAAATGTTTTATTTACAGTAGGAGTGAAAGTGTAGCTATTAAAAGAGCTAATTAAATCATACTTAACAGGTAAATACTAAAGTCCAAAGTTAAAATATACAGTTAAATACAAAAAAGAAAACAACTGACAAAAATTCAGTTTTACACCACAAGTTTCAGCATTATTCTCTTCTTTTTCTATTACATATATCCAACCTGAGCCACATAGCGCCTGCATAAATGACCGCTGCTTTCCTCTGCTTTCAAGTTTTTTATCCGAGTTTTAAACTGATTCAAACTTAGAGCTTGTTTCGTTTCTAGAGACAGTTCATCTCGCAACGCCACAACTTCCCCCCAAGAATTGAAGTGCTTTTTTCCCCAAAATTGGTAGTTCGGGGTCTTAGACGCTGGAAAGAGTGTTCATTTCTAAGAGCATGCATGTTGTTTTTAGAAACAAATAATCTTTCATAAATGTTAGGTTGAGGGTATGTCGTGTCTTAATTATCTCGGCCATTAGAAGTTGCAAATTGTTAACATGAATCGTCACAGTATTGTTCTTTATCATGGCTTCGAAATCAGAAATCCATCTTTATATGCAAGTCGTAAGCTTGTTCATGGAGATGATTTATCTTGTTATTGACGCCTTTGTCACTTAGCATCCATACTAACGAGCAATAATTAAGCTGTGAAAGAATGAATGCCTTCATAATATACTTTGGGTTTTCAGATTTCATATAATTAGCAATACTAGATAGAGCATGCAGCTTTTGGTTTGCTATCTTGTAAAGGAGATGTGGCCTGCTTAATGGATAAAATTTTACCCAACATGACACCAAATAACTTGTTTAGAGGTCTCATGGATTAATTCGTTGTTAATATTTATTTTGATATTAGTGCTCTTTACATTGCTGAAGATCATTAGGTGGCATTTTTCCCATTAACTTTCATGGAATTATCCCGAAACCAGTTAGATAAAGTAACAGCGTCATTCTCTAATTTTCTGATAATCTCCTCATTTTTACTGTCACGTAAATAGTTGTATCTGCATAGTTGCAGATCACACCATCAGACACAAACACACATAGATGATTAATGAAAATATTAAATAGTAGTGGACCGAGAACAGACCCCCGAGGAACTCCATGATTGATGTCCCTCACTCACTGTATGAGCCACTAATTTTGACTCGTTATTTTCGGTCCGTTAGATAGTTTCGTATTTGTTTTAATGCCTGTCTTGTGAAACCATATGCATCTAGTGTAGCTAGTATTAGGTCGTGATTTAGACAATCAAATGCTTTGGATAGGTCAATAAATACAGCCCCTGTAATCGTTCGACAAGCCTTAGGAGGGCATGCTGTGTACTATATCCTTCCCTGTATCAGCAAAGCAGTGGATTTAGATAGGAATTAGTATATGGCTTTACTTGATTTTCAATAAGTCTCTCAAATATCATAGATAATTATGGTAAAACAGAAATAGGTCTACGATTTTTCTTTGCAAAAGCATCTCCTTTCTGAAGTATAGATGATATGTTACCTTTTTGAGAGTTTTAGGAAAGGTATTTGTTGCTATGTATAAGTTAAAGCTATTTTGAATGTTCATCCTCAACATTTTGATGATCTGCAGCCTTCAGATGGCGTTAACTTTGTACGTGAATGTTCTAACTTATTGCTTCAATTCATACAGGAAAAGTTAATTCACTGCATGAGCCCCATACAGGCCAACAGTATCTCAAATAGTGCTCAACATTTCCTCTGTACATTTTGTTGGGTATAATAGGTGTTAGATATTTCCTAGAATGCTTAATGAGTCCAAGGGCCCAAGTTGCTTTGGTCTTAGTAGTATCAGCATAATAGTATGTTGCATGTAAAGTGAGAGTTGCCATTACATGGAATTGAGTTAGCACGGTAGGCTGGCTAATCCCCTTTAATGAAGCGGGCTGGCTCACTAAAAGAGCTAACCTACTCCATATAATATTATGAAATCGAGCCAACCCGGCAAGCGGGTTACTCCTAAGCGAGTCTGAAGCGGAGTCAGTGTCAATACACAAAAGAATTTAACTTCATTCACGTGGAAGTCTTTTTCTTACATCCTGAGGGGTCAACCCAAAAATTAAGTTCACCCATTACATGTCAGATATTCCTTTCTTCAAACAAACTAATCGAGATCTTATGACGAATCTTCTTATTTTCATCGGTTTTAGTTTGTTTAAAATTACACTCCACTCCTGTTCATAGAAAGATGCAAGCTTTTCAAACTTTTTTGTATGAACTGAAGCAGTAAATCAGAACATTCAATTAAAAAGCTAACGCCATCTAAGGACTGCAGGACTTCAAAATGCTGATGAGCATTACTTTATATCGGTACCTTGCCATATTTTTTCCAAAATTCCTTCTGAGTCGCAAGCCATGTGGGCATCACGTAAGCGCATTCAGCTTTGTAGGCCCATTTGCCGAGACAGTTCTTAGCATATAATGCCAACCTCATTCCTATCTCAGCAAATGAGCCAGCCCGCTTCCATAGAGTAAGGCCCTAACTGACCACCAAAGTATCTTAAACTTGTAGTCATTTCAATATCATGTTCGCCTGTTGAAAAAGATGGTTGAGCAGCAGGCTAGGTTTGGATTCTACAGAGAGTAACATTATCATCATTACAATCTAAGATAGACTATTTGCATGCTATCAAATTTTAGGTCAATTTGTAGTTCATGAATAGTTTTTGAAGAAAGAAATGGCCGCATTATCGGTATACATGCTGAACCTTGATTTCTGCTGAGAAAACGGTAGATCACTGATGTAAATCAGGAGAACAGTGGGCCAAAATAAGTTCCTTGAGGAACTCCACAAGTCAGTTCCTTCGGAACTGACGTGCCATTTATTGTGCAGAATTGTCTACGACTATCCAAGTATCAAATCAACTAGTCTTCCAGACCAGTTACTCCATGAATTTTCTGCAGGATTTCATAATAAACCGTTTCGGACACCTTTAAGTCAATGAAAATTACACCAGTGTATTTTCCTACATCTTTGTCCAGCTAAATATTTAATTTGCAGTTTCCACCCGCACCACAGAATAAGGAAAGGGCCAACCGTTAAACGCGCCAATTTTTTTTCTGAATGACCTTACTTGCGCGGAAATCAAAGAATGCAAACTGGACGCTCATGGTATGAGAGGCGATGGGTACTTCCATGACTTAATTAGGGCGTCTGTCGTGTTAGGGAAATCAAGGAAATCCATTCCCTTGTAAAAATGTCAGGGAATTGTCAGGGAGAACTGGCCCGTTTTTGGAATGTTACCCAAATCTGACCCTATTCACTAACATCCAAGAATGGCACAACATCCTTGAATCATCATTTTTCACCCTTAAGCCATTATCTATTCTGTGAAATAAATGTGGTTGAAAGGTCAAAGGAGTTCCAGATCAATGATGATTGTAATGTTTGTCCTACTTATCAAACAGACATTTTCAGACATGATAAAGGGCGTGAATTCAAAAATTCGCTCGCTCTGCTCACGCATTCAAAATCTCCTGCCTTTCACATGAATAATATCATTAACTTTTAGCTTATAACATTTACAATTTCTCGCACATTGTAGGAAGAAACTAAATTTTACCCGCAGCTAAAGTACTTCCATTTTTTGTTCTGTTATACGGCATGCTGTTGGCCACCTCTACTAGAATTAGCGAGACAGCCAATTTCTGTATCATTCTGTAAACCTTAAGATTTGGACTACCTACACCTTCACCCCATCAACCATCTTCTATATCTGTCCCTGATGGTAACATTGAGGTACTCAGTTTCTATAATTTTTCTTCTATTTGATGACACTTACAATTTTACACTTCAGGGTGAAGGTATATTTGTCAGGAAATGTTAGGGAATTTTCAGAGAAATCCATCTCACCTTGCTTCAGAAACGTGCAAGAGGAGGGTTGATCCGAATTCAAAAATATTGATTGATTGTACGTACCTTATGAATGAATCCTAGAGGTGTGTATTCGATCACAGAACCCCTTTTCTGCGACTCGGTTCAACCTTCGAATATAATATTTGATGCTTCTGGGGTGTAGACTACATTTAAAGGATAAGGGAGCTCAGCTCCCCTTTGACTATTAAGGTGCTGGCAATTTTTTAAAATATGTTTTATTTTGTTCAAAGTTGCAAACTCATTTCAACATTTCTTCACATCTTTAACAGATTCAACAATGGGGGCGACCTTTGAGACTCCCGAGGGATACATCCCTGATATCTCCATACTCAAAAACAAGATAAACAAGAACAACAACAGCCCATGAGCCCCCAGGACTACAACTGGACCCCCTCGCTACGAAAATTATGGATACACTTGAGCATTGAAGTGAATTTAAAAAAATTCCCCCATTATAATTTGGTGCAACATTACATAAAAGAGTACCTGCCATGTTGGTGAAAGAAAATGCACGAGCGGGAATTGCAATCTTTTGAGACCGAAAGCCGTCAACAATTATTTAGATTCTCTCACACATCTTCTAATTGAAAGGCCTTCCATATTCTGATGATTTGAAGTCTGCATATTGACTATACTTTCGAAAGATAAAGCGAGTACCAATGGGTTGTAGGTGGTGCGAGATGGTTAGGTTGCAAGAGCAGATCTCTAGTTTGTGATGAATGACAGAATAACGCATAAATGATACAAAATGCTGGTTTGTCTATCTACATAAAGTCAAAGGACTTTGCTAGTTTATTACTTTCAGGCTTCAGTGCTTGTTTGATCAAAGTTATTTACGGAACACTGACAGCTACTTGCTTGTTATACTTGTGCCGGCCACAATAATGCAGCTCGCTTGATGAGCTGTGATTTTTATTTAAGTTACACCGTGCTTTAATTCTGCTCAAAACCTGCTTGGGATAAAACGGAGCATTTTAGCAAGTAAAAAGTATCAATATGCTAACTCAAGCAATCCCTCCAGGACAACAGCAACCTTTTAAGTATTTTGGTTCGCAAGCAAGTGTGAACATTCCACAAGGCATTCCCAACTTCACCGCTCAAAGAATGCCTGCAGTGCCACCAAGAATGCCTATGCCAAATATTTATCCACCATTCAACCAATATAAGCAGATAAATGTCCCCCCTCCAAATATGGTGCTGCCCCCACCAACTGTTATAGATCCAACCAACCAGCAGATGCCCCCTGCCTACTATCCTAGCCACATGTCACTTGATTTGGATGCTAGACGGCAGCAGAGGAAATCACAGCGAAGAACAGTTGATTATAATGCATCAATTGTACAACAGATAAAGGTAATCCACTGTTTTCCTTCTCTATGTTTTACTGCGGGATAATTTTCTGATTCTCCTTTTCATTTTGCCAGGGTCAATATTGAATCTATTGGTCAATGATCTTGTTATTTAGAAAGCTCATACATGATATCTGCTTGCAAAGGAATTATCTTATATCATTGGAAATTGTGCTGTCATTTGATGTTGATGCATAAGACAATTTGTAAAGAATTAAACAGTTCTGCAAAGTTTTAAAGTCCTTTTAATTAAGATTCACAGTTGCAACAGCATCACCCCTTGCCAAGTTTAATGATGTAATTACTGTCACAAGGTCCTGTAAAAAGACTATTAGTTTATCATCCTTAGTTCAGAAATTTTTAGATATGGGCAGGTACCTTTGCTATTTTTTTTACACTCTGTATAAGGGATTATAGTCTGGCATATTTTAGGTGATCATGTTACTCCTACTGTAAACACTGTTAGGATGATGTAAAGCAATAAAAAGGAGTCTACTTTATTCCCATGTGTGATCAATTCATAGGGGGAGAGGGTTTCAACTTATACAAAAACAACATCTATTAGCAAATGCAATATTAAATCTCAATAATGCAATATTTGTCAAGACAAATATAAAAAAGTAGAATTGAAAAAATAAAAAGCAAATTGAAATGGGAGGACAAATTGATTCATATGGGAAAGATAAACTTAATATTTGTAAAGAGGCCTAAGAAATTAAGTATTCCAGTGCTTCCTTGATTATCCTGCCACTACTTGACACAACTTTTTTAGAAGGGGGTTGTATACTGTTCAATCCTGATTGTAAACCTTGGGCTTATAGATGTTTGTAAGCATTTTTGGTGGGTTTATATTCATTAGGGGGGTCATTCCTTGTCAAATCATCCAGACCATGATACCCTTAATCTCAGAATTCCTTCAAGATTATACCAGTTGTAGGTGTTGAGATATGACATGCATCAAAATTTGAAGGTCTTATTCATTACCTTTCTTGAGTTATGGCATCTTAAAGGTTCACCAAAATCACAACTCTAAGCCAAAAATCCACCATTTTGAATTTACATTTTCGTCCATAGCTTTCTACCCAGAAAATATTTTCATTTAAAAAGTTGCTCAGATATACATTTTACATTGATTAATATAGAAATTAATTTAATTACTCCTCAAAGCTGATCAATTTTATGATATTCAACATTTTTTGTCACTTCTACCCAGAGTCAAATGTGGGGCTTGAAATCCATGTAGCCAGATAGGTATGGTAAAACTTCTTTCTCCCCCATGTTTCATACATGTAAACCCACAATTGAATGACAAATGGTGTTGGGCACTCTTCTAGATTGCTCAAAATACCATCATGATGTTAGGAAGCCTTCTCAAGATCTCATTGGCTCGTGACAGTGGCTTGTGAATAGCACTGACGTCATTTTATCATCACGAAGTTAGGACGACTTCTCACAGAATACTTCAGCTTGTTCATGATCTCATTGGTTAGTGAAAAATATTGATTTCATTTTTGTCCAAAATGACGTCAGTGCTATTCACAAGCCATTGTCATGAGCCAATGAGATCTTGAGTAGTCTTCGTAAATTTATGATGATATTATGAGCAATCTAGAAGAGTGCCCAACGCTATTTGTTGTTCAATTGTGGGGTCACATCTATGAAATATGGGGAAGAAAGAGTTTTTGCCATACCTATCTGGCTACATGGATTTCAAGCCCCACATTTGACTCTGGGTAGAGGTGCTTTGAGGAGTAATGAAGTTAATTTCTATATTAATCAATGTAAAGTGTATATCTGAGCAACCTGTTAAACAAAAATATTTTCTGGGTAGAAAACTGTGGACAAAAATGTAAATTCAAAATGGCGGATTTTTGGCTTGGAGTTGTGATTTTGGTGAACCTTTAAGATGCCATAACTCGAGAAAGGTAATGAATAATACCTTCAAATTTTGATGCATGTCATATCTCAACAACACCTACAACTGGCATAAACTTGAAGGAATTCTGAGATTAAGGGTGTCTTGGTCTGGATGATTTGACATGGAATAACCTGGGGGCTTTTTGTATGCCAAGCACTTCACCATTCAGTGTCCAATCAGAGAGACAAATAGCAACAGTTAATACGTAAATTCTCAGAAAAGGTCTAAAGTAAACACAGAGGCTCTATGCTCTGACCGTGGTCCTTCATTGCTATGCACACAGAATCCCAAATCATTAACTATACACACAGAGTCCCAAATATAAGCCCTGGGCTTATATTCATGAGGGCTTATATTAGGAATGATATTTGAGTTAGCTTACATAGGGCTTATATTTAAGGGGCTTATATTCAAGAAGGCTTACATTCAAGAAGGCTTACATTCAAGAAGGCTTACATTCAAGAAGGCTTACATTCGGGATTTTTCAATACTTCAAAAGGCACTTTAAACAGAATTACACTTATGGACACCAATGCACAGGATATATACCAAGATAATTAGATTTGTTTTGCTTACACCCATGCTAAATCTTATCAAAGGCTAAAGCAAACAAAATTGAGTTCCTTTTATCAACCAAGGCGTAGTTGTCCATTGTCCATTGTAGAGAAGTTTCCATTGTTTAGAGCTTGTTTATAAAGAAATAAACATATAAGATTTTAGAACTCAAATATATACGGTATAAATATGTACAGTTAGTGTTAAACAGTGACTGCAGTTTTCAAAGCTTCAGTTTTTGTGGTTTTGTGTTGCAGCTTTGCAGTTTTTATAAAATGCTATACCTGGCATGTATTATAATTGTATGAGAAGTTGCTGGCTTTCTATGTGTATGCTAGCAGCAAAAGTCCTCTAAAGAACAAACTTCAAAGCAGTAAAATGATTGGTAATCGCAAGAAGGCCTGCAGCCGTTCTTTTGGAATGAGTATTTGGATTGTTTAAAAATCAATATCTGTGTATTTAAGCCAATTGGCCCTGCTCGGGTCAAGCAAGGCACTCCTGAGGGTAAACTAGATGTAATAAAAGTTGGTGGAATTGGAGAAAAATTGTGAATTGCAGAAACCCAGACAGAACATTGATTTTAGAACATGTGGTAATTTGTCTTTTTACCTTACAGCTTAATCGGGCCCTAAAACTGGCAAATGCTAGGTACTTGATTCATGAAGCTCTTGATCAAGCTCATAGATTGCACAAATGTATTCAAGGCAGCAAGATTAGAATTTCTGGGAAGATTTATGGTATTAAGTCAGTTTATGGACAATAAAACAAGCTACTGTAGCAATACTGCAGCTTTTACAATAACCAAGACATGTTTAAATACCCTCTCTATCAGTACTTGATGAGATACTGTGGCCAGAATCTCATTACCAGTTTTAAGTGTAAGGGAAGTAAATCCCAACCTTTACATTACTTGGATAGATAATGTTCTGCACTGACATATACCCTATTTATTGACTGGCTCATTGTTTTACTCATGCACGTAAAGAGTATTCTAGCATGCGAAAACCTGCCAAATTTCCCTCATTTACCCCTTGTCCTGAATTCCTTATGCATGAATATCTCTAAATTCTCGCATTCATAAGCTACCAAAGCCATTCTTGCATCATAACTTTATATTGAATACTTTTGGCTTGTTTCATGCTATCAAACAAAGAAGCTGCTAATTCTCTGATTTTGCCTACTTGTTCACTATTCCTTCCCTTCTGCAATGTGCAATGAATTGTCTCATTTGAAGTGTAGCAAGAATGGCACCATGGTACATTCATTGAAGTACAAATTGTTCAATAGGCAGGAATTAATGCTTAAATCATAGCTTGTATTTCGTGCCATGGGAGTGCAGCTTGCCATTTCTTTGGATGTAGCTTGGCAGGCCTGCATACGTATTAAAATTTGAAGAAATGCTGTTCAATTTTGATGATTTTGCCGGAAGTCAGTTTTTGTGGTTTTTGCAGTTTTGTGGTGTTCAACACTGTACAGTATACTCTCACTGTAACATACTTGATTATAATGTGCCTTCAAATGTAGTGTAATCTAGTGGCTGGTCCCAGCAAAATGTTCATGCAAACCCTTATAGAAATGCTCTGGTTATAATGTACTTGGTTATAACATACTTTTGTTCATAACATACTTGTTTTTGATTCCTCAGGACAATCCCCCCAGCTATAGCAAACTTTTGAGGTTTTTTTGTCCTTTTCTTTTGCCAGATCAGTCATGTGAATGTATGCTACCTTTGCAATTGCTTTTATTACCAACAAAGGGGCTACTGATCACTGTGGGGAGCACATCCTTGTGTCATAGATAGACATAAGTGCCTTTTGTAATCATGCATTTGCATTTGTTCTTAAGCGTACCATCTCAGTAGTGACAGAGTATACGCGAAAATGAATTGGCATATAAAGCTACTAATAGTGTCAAAAATGAAGAACCCACTGACATTGCCTGTTCAAAAACATGCTATGTTAACATTCTTTAAGTGTTGAAGCTGTTAATTAGGAAGTTTCTAATCAAAAGTGCACTATTGTGTATGTGTTTTGATTTCCCTAATCTTCCAAATATGTACAGTAGAACTGTATCTGAATCTTTTTCTCAAGTATTTCGGCCTCAAAAGTGTCAAGAGCGCCTAAACCATTCAATAGATAGTAGTGTAGTATACACTCTCATGACAAACATATTTCATTGGAAGCTGCATGTTGTGATGGACATATTTTGCTTGTTTGAAGCAACAGACAATTAAGAAGTTATATTTTGAGAAAGAGCTCACCATTTTTCTTTAAATTCTATTAGTTTTCGAAGCATAATGTAATTATCAAAAGTTTACTGAGCACACTTTGCAGAATTATTTGAAAAAGTGTTAGGAAATAAAGGTTTTAAAATTATAGTGAAAACTAGAAAGTTATTCAAAACAGAGAAATATGCTACCATTTTTCTACAATAAGTAAGACATTTGTAATTGGAAATTTAAAAAAAGTTAATTGTACTGAATCTAAACTTCCTAGAGTATTAGATTATAGCAGAAGCACAGTTCTAGTAAGAAATACAAAGGAAGTAGATGTCCTGAAAAAGCTTGGTATGTGAATGTGCTGGTTCCAATGAGTGGGCTGTGTGATGGTACAATAAGTGTATGCCATCATACAAACATTTTCAGTATAAATATCACCTAAAATAGCAAGCAAAATGTATGGCAATAAAAACCAACCAATTTTATGTCAACAGGATAGTGTTTTCATGCTCAACAAGAAAAATAGCAACACATTCTTTATCGTGCCATGGAATTCTTACCATGCCATAGCCTATGCTAAGTGCAGATATTATTAATATTATTGAACATGCTTGGTTTCTTGTGGAAAGCTTGATCAACCTAAATCCTCAGAAGACCATTGAGCAACTAATTGATGCAAATTTTGACAGCTGGATAACTATTTCAGGAACAGTCATGCAAACATTATACCTATAAGTTATGAGACATCTGCTTGCAGCTTGCTTCAGTTGTGTTTATTCAACTAAACATTGAAAAAACAACAGAAGCCATTGGGCAATTCACTCAAAAATTTGATAGATGATTTTAAATTTGTTTGTTGGATTCATTTGCTGTTTACCTAACATCTAGACCTTGTTCACACTGAAAATTGGAACATAGAATGATGCTTGAAAGTTTTTGGGCCAATTTGGACAGTGATGCCCAACCAAGCATTTGAATACTTTTGTCATGAGAATGTAGCAAAGTGGTAAATATCTTTTTTCTTGGGTTATAACAATGATAGTTCTTTTCCTTCTGCTTTTTTTCTGTTGATTGTATTCTTCACCAGTAAAGTTCCTATTAGGCCCATTAGGTACAGCAGCCCATCAGGTGATCCAAGTTAGCATGATATTTTGATGCCTTATTTGTTTGCTAGAACCGAATTTGGAAGAAAACATCATCATCTATACCACCAATTCAACCTGATGTGCTTTATTATGTTGATGTAAGTATTTTGAAAAGAAGTTCATGTAATCAAGAATTCATGTCATTACACTTCTACATAAGGAATTTTTTTTTAGAAAATGCTATTTGATTAGTAATAAAAGTCTTCTGTAGGTTTTTTTGGACTAGAACTTAAATCACTTTTGAATCCTATTTCATCCAGAATTGCATATTAACAATGTTTATTTCCTTTTCAGCTGGCTAGCCCAAACACTATTCTTGAAAATCCTGTTAATGCTGTGACAACCAGATTTGTGAAAACAGCTACAAACAAAATTAGATGTCCAATCTTCTGTTTATCTGTAAGTTTATTTTAGATATGCTTCGCACAATTTTTTAGCTTACAATATGATGCTGATTTCAAGATACACATATTTTATATGATAGTTTTTATAGGAAGGTATTGCACCACTACAAAAATTAATAGGAAGGTTCAGTAATGGGGTTTTGAAATCTAAATATGTTATTAAGTGTATAATTTTGAAAATGCAAATTGTGCAGAGTTGGTTGCTCTCAAACAGTTAAAATTCTGGTATTCACTAGGATTTTTTATTATTTCAAGTATGCATAGAGCTTTTTTGTTTTCACACATATTAGAATTTAAGGCTTGCTGAAAAAAGTCTTAACAAAGTTTTTATACTAGAATCATGAAAAGGTAAAGAAAGTTCTGGGGCCAAAACTTTCTTATTAGAAGAACATGTGTTGCCTTAGCAACCAGCTAGCTGCAGCTTCTGTATTATGATTTTACATCTGTTTTCTCCCATTTATGGCAACTAGAAGGTGCCCCTAAAATAAATTAGCTTTGGCTCAATCACTTTAAGGCCTGGGTCATTCCATATCAAATCATCTGGCCAAATGACATTTTGAAACCCTCCATCTCAGGTTTGGCCAATTCTTTTACTAAAGATTCTAGACCATATGAAGGAATGAAATTGGAAATTTTACTTCAAAATTCAATATAGTTTAGAACTTCAATATAGGGTAGTTGGCAAAGTATTGTGAAGTTGACAATAGACTAAGGTCACCCCAAAAAGTTGTCATAATTTATAATGGCCACCATTGACAATTTAATGCAAATTTGGCTAAACTTCAAATGTACATAACTTCTAAACCATATTGAATTTTGAAGTAAAAATTTCCAATTTTACTCCTTCATATGGTCTAGTATCTGCAGTAAAAGAATTGGCCATATCTGAGATGAAGGGT
Source organism: Cassiopea andromeda (assembly GCA_018155075.1). Classification (NCBI taxonomy): domain Eukaryota; kingdom Metazoa; phylum Cnidaria; class Scyphozoa; order Rhizostomeae; family Cassiopeidae; genus Cassiopea; species Cassiopea andromeda. Next base: position 138,530 of record WIPJ01004632.1, on the reverse strand, counting down.
TTCACAACCTAGATGATTTAAAATGAAATGACCTGCTAAATGTCCTTGATGTTGCTGGTGGTGTAGTATAGGTTTCAAGTATGATTCATGCTGAGCCATATGCACAACCAATAGGTTTGATAAACTCTCTTCTTATAATTTGCATTCAGTCATCAGTACCTCTTTTACTAGGAACTTTTCATGGGATGAGGGTATGATATTGATTCATTGAATCATATGCATAGAGATATTTTTTCCATGTATTGTACTGTAATCAAGAACTACTATATTATGTTTAACTTAAGTGAATATGGTGTTGTGATTGTAGTGGACCCCCGAAGGCAGAAGATTAATAACTGGTTCTAGTAGTGGTGAGTTCACATTGTGGGGAGGACTTGCATTCAATTTTGAAACTGTGCTACAGGTTTGTTAGTCAAGTACTAAAGTAATGATCCTTGCATTGAGTTTAATTGTAAATTTGGGTTCAGTGGTTATTGAGTTGCTATTACCTGATGTGTTTTCTACTTGTGTTGTGGCAGTTTTAAGATGCCATCTCTAAGATTAAGCTTTGTATTAATGGTAATGCCCTAAGAGCTATGTAACCATATATTGTATTTGAAATAGGGTCTAGATTTGATTTACCTCCTTCTAATTAAACATTTGTACATAAATATATGTCATTCATACTTTTTCTTTTTTCATCCAATGTGAAACAGCCAATATTACAGTCCCAAATCTTAGTGAGACATGTTATTGTAGATTAGTTATTATTACAAAATGAACAATATTTAAAAAAACTATGTAATTGGTTGGAATCAAGTTGGAAATCAGTGAGCACCCAATAGTAATAGTAATAGAGTGTTGGTTGATTTTGCATTTATTCTTTGCAGACCTTAATCTTTTCCTGTTCTTCTTGTATCTTTTTTCTCAACCAAATCATTTGTTTCAAATTACATCAAATTTCAACTTTTAAATGTGTTCATGACACCTTCTTGTAGCCCTTATTGCTGTTTCATAGAATTGGAGAGAAGTAGCTTCATGGAATGAGACAGTTGCCTATATCAGCTTTTGGTTGATTTTGGTACAATTGAAAATATGTATATTGCTTGTTTCTGAGGAGATTAGGCAGTCCCCAATAGTTTTTCAAGAGATTCTCACAACATTCTCATCTATATTTCTCACTAAGAGTCCTTGAGTGTATGGTGCTATTCATTATTTTTGAATTGACATGCGGAAGGTTGATTTCACAGGCACATGAGAATGCTGTTCGAGCAATGGAGTGGAGTCATAATGATACATGGCTGTTATCGGCTGATCATGCTGGATGCGTAAAGTATTGGCAAAGTAACATGAATAATGTGAAGACTTTGCAAGCACATGCAGATCCAGTAAGAGGTGTAGGGTATGTGTGATGCCTTTTTCAGTTGCTCATTTTGCTTCTTTTGGTCTGTGTGTCACACTGCAACTTCACGTACATGTTCTTTTTGAAAGAAACTTTTCTAGGGACCTAGTAATTAAAGTTTATAATTTTTTATGAGATTATCACTCTAAAAATTATGCAAAACTCTAGGAAGAATGATTAAGTGCATTCAACTTTCAAGTAGTAAGAATGTACATGATCTACTATTGAGATGAATTTTGAAGTGCTGCACAGGGTTGCCACCAACTCAGGGAATTCAGAGAAAATCGAAGAACTTTGTGTTCCATTAGGGAAAATCAGAGAAAAAAGAAAAGTTTTTCAGAAATCAGGGAAATTGAGGGAAGCTTGAGGTGTTATATTGTTTTATTCTAAGGCAATAGCTTTCCCAATTCTGTTCTGTGCAGTCCATATTAAGCACACCCCTTATGTTTTATTAAGCCAAAAGTTTGAATGGCCAGAACTCCCTATCTGTTCAAGGAAATGGTAAAATCCTAATTGAGGGTTATAGGAATGTCAGGAAAAAGTTGGGAAATGAGTAAGATTTCACTGAAAATTGCAGGAAAAATCAGGGAATTTGTTTTGCACCTCTAGTGACAACCCTGTTGTAATCCTTTTTAATTCCTAATATGAGTCTGCTAAAATTTATGGGTAGGCAGAGGTAGTTTCCATATTGTGACTCTATAAAAGTATAAAAACTGTCTTTATTCATTTGGCTCTTGTTGGATTAATTGTATACCAAATTCATATCATATGCTGTTCAATAAATGCTGGGTAGAAGTGTGTGTAAGACTGAGCTGTAGCCCATGCACATCAAGTTCTAGGTGTAGTGGTTGAATGTCATGCCTGGCACCAGGTTTGGTATATTGGCTTTTCTAAAACAAGTTTCTGAAACTTGACTTCTTGTATACTAGTTTAGCCAAGAAAGTATGATTCAGTATAGAAATTCCAGATCTTTCAATGATATTTAGAATAAGCAGCTGATCATGAATAGTTGTCCATAGAGAGCAACCAATTTTGTGTATTTTTTTACATCATTTGAAGTCAAAGTACATGGTAGTTTAGGCAGAAGTAGCCAGTGGTAAATCACCAGTAACTGCCTTCTGTTGAGAGTTCTGCTATTCTTTTTTATATTTCACAGTAGGTTGATTGCAATAAGCTTTGTGGTGATTGGTTGTCACTGCATGATATCCCATAACATTCTAAAAGTTACTGCTTGTATTGAGCACCCTGCCCATTTCATTATGATGTATTATGCAAAATATGATGACCTCATTTTCATGTATGCTTTTCAAATATTCTGTAGCCTCTTTTTCAATTTAGTTTTACATTTGTATGATTTGGATTTGTTCTTTCCTTCATTTGGCTTTGAGCATCCAGATAGTTTACCAATCTTACACAACAAATCATGTAGCATGATTGTGTGGAAAGTAATGCAGTTTCATACATATAAGTTATTACTTTGCCTTCTATGATATTTATTTTGCTGCATTTCTTGCTGTTTTGCTATTTTCCATGTAAATTTTTATGTTTTGTTATATTTATTCTTGTTTTGTTATTCAAGATTTTCACCCACTGACAACAAGTTTGCATCATGTAGTGATGATGGGACAGTAAAAATTTGGGACTTCTATCGATGTCATGAAGAGCGTGTCTTAAGAGGTAATCATGCACTGTTGAATTCTGTGAAATTTAGTACTAGTCATATTTTAGTCCTTGTGCAGTATAAATGTGAAGGAGTATGTAAATTGGCTTCTCTTGTTTGTTGTAAGGGCAATTCCACAGTTGTGTCATCCCCAGGGTCAAAATGGTTGTTTCACCATATATACATTATGTATGTATTTTGGTTTTCTAGAGAATTAGGCTAGTCAATGCCAAACTTTTGCCATATTTAGAACTTATTGAAAGCAGAAAAAATATTATGGTATCCTAAAATAGGCAATAATTTGTAGTTGTTTATGTAAAAGGTGTAATTCTCTCTAGATATAGTTGAAAAATGTTGGTTACTCTTTGACCAAAATGTTGAATGGAAAAACTGTATTTTTGCATGCACATATGTGCTTCATATCTTCAACATTTTTAACATGCCTCAAACATCGGTAAACTGCCAGGTATTCTGCCTAATATTTCCAGTTTTGATACCATTTTCAGAGGGTGTTGCATCAGTTACGGGATTATGTTACATCAGTTACAAAAGCTTATAAACCTCTTTAACCCATTATAGTTCATCTTAGCTTTGACATTTGACGTTCATCTTAGTTTTTTTCCTTTCTTTGATATCAGTAAAAGCATGCCAGTGAGTGTTAAGCAAAGCTCCAAACACTTTCAGAAAAATTTGCAGTTGTTTTGGTAAATGTAACTGTTTTTTCATTCTCTGAGTTACATCACGTACCACGTCAAACCTGCAATGAACACCACAGTATTTACCTTGGGTTGACAACAATGGTATTTGTTCAAGGCTCTAAGCACCCTGTTTCATCACTGAAAATATTGAGTTCCTCCACCAGTAACTATTCTTGCAAAATGAATATAACCCTTATAATTGTTGTTTTAGTTACCAATGGAATTGCCCCAAAAGTATACTATGATATAAAGTTTGACAAGTGTGTTGATATACCATTGAACCATAGAGTAGAAATATTTATTCTAGAATTAATGCATTTACAAACTTGTATAAAACCATTGAAGATAGAACATCTGTTCATAGTAAGAAGTGGGCAGATTTGCTTGATGCAGTCAATGCCTTAAAGAAAATTGTTCATAAGCTTCAATAGGCCTTTTGCAGATAAGGGTCAAGTGCTTAGATACCGCATGACACCGCTATCCTGGAGAGCAAGCATTCCAGAGACCTCACGTAAACAATGGAGTTCTATTGTGTTTTGACCAGAAGTTCGCAACTGGTATTTGCTATTTTTAAGTCGCTGTTCCAATTACGTTTTGGTTTTGATCTTACATACTGTCACAATAATTTATCCGATTTCACTTTTCATGTTTGATTTTCAGTCAACAAATGACCCTTTGATTTTCGAAAAGTTGTGGCATATGCATGGAACCACCAGCGTTAAGTAATGCTTTATTCCGTTCCTTCTTTCTGTTATTCCACATTTTCTAAGTACTACTGAAGTGAAACAAGTTTTCCCTAGAACAGAAATTTCCAAATGAAGTGCCCAACTCAGTCAAACATCCTCTTCAGTTTATTTTTGGTAGTCTCTCGGTTGGGATACATCATTGCCTAAAAGTTATAAGCATAGGCTTAGGGGTATAAATTTAGAATGCCTGTAGACATTTCTAACCAAATGAAAACTTGCGATTGTCTTTTAGAATGAAGCTCCCAAAGGAAGTTAGCTTCTGCCCATCTAAGGATAGCAGCAGGCTCCCAGCTCCCCAAATTCATACGCTTTTAGCTATATGGGTAGGCGTATTCTTGGAAAACAGTTAGGAGCTGTAAAACTGCTAACTTTTGGGCATTTTTAAGTAATTCCTTGGTAAATTCTCAGTTTCACCAGAAGTCAGGAATGGAAGCCGAAACTAGGCATTTAGTAGTACAACAAGCTGAATTGGCCAAGAATAGCATAGTAATAAAAAGAGGTAAGAAAATGAACAAGGGAGAAAATAAGGAAAAGGGTTACACTTTGAAGAAAGGTAAAAATACCAAACTACCGAAGAACTAAAAGAAAAACAATCCTCATTATTCCCTGTCATATAGCTCATATGCAGTGACATCTCCTGGGAGAGAGACTACCAAAAATAAACTGGCAAGGACTCCATTCCTCACTTCATTGAGGAAATTTGTGTTCTCGAAAAACTTGTTTTACTGTAGCAGTACGTAGAAAACGTGGAATAACAAAAGAAGGAACGGACTAACACAGTACTTAACGCAGGCATGGCCATGCCTAAGCCATAAGTTCTTGAAAATCAAGAGGCCGTTTGTTAGCTAAAATTCAAATATAACACATGAAATCGGATAAATTAATGTGATACTATGTAAGATCAAATCCAAAGCGTACTTGTAACGCTAAATCGCTAAATGGTGACTGGAATTGTAGGAATACCGGTTGCGAACTTCTGATCAAGAAACGATAGGACTCCACTGTCTACGTGAGGTCACTGGAGTGCTTGCCCTCCAGTATGGGGATTTGCATCACGTGACCCTAAGCTGCAAAAAGCCTATTTGCACCATTTCTGCAAAGGTTTATACTCTGATTTGTTTTGAGTTGCCCTGATGATACATACTCTGTGTATCTGAGATAAAAGCATAAAGTTTCCTGAAACTGAAATAGATCTGATGTCTCATTTAGGATAAAAGCAGAGTCGCAAAGCAAATGGTGACAATCATTTATGTTGCAGTTGCGACAAAGAAGTTCATATTTGGCATGTGTAATTGTATGTAGGACAGTGATATTGGCACAAGCAACTTTTCACTCGTATGTGGACACATGCAAATGTGATCGCATATGTTTTAAGGAAGGGATTACTGAATTGAAAGCAGTGCTATTGCATTTGATTTAATTAATAGTTATGGAATGCCATGTATCATAAAATGGCCTTCAAAGATACATAATTTATATTGTCTTAATTGCATCATATTAATTGTATTAAATAATATTACACTGTATTATATTATGTTATGTCATTATGTTTTGCTAAGTTGTACTGATATATATTATATTGTATTATATTATATTATATTATATTATATTATATTATATTATATTATATTATATTATATTATATTATATTATATTATATTATATTATATTATATTATATTTTATATTATGATGTAAAAATTGTGGGAGCCCATTCATGTTAAGATATTTTCTCCATATCAGCCAATGCCTAGTTGATAGTTAAATTGAAAACTGGCTCCAATTAAGGCAGAATGCCAAAACAGAAAAAGCAGCAACTGCCTTGCCTTTGTAGAGGACTAGTGGGAAGAATGACATCAAATTCTGGTGACTATTTCATTGCACACCTCTATAGTGCAATGGATTGGTCAGCAGATGAAGAAGCCTGAGGTCCTGGGCTGGAGGCATGGTTGAGGCAGTTGTAACAACTGGGGTAGCCCATTCATGGAAACTCTTTTCTCCATAGTGGCAAATGTCTAATTAACACTTATGAATGCATCCATACATATTCTACATTGGCCTGAAGCAAGATACCCAATGTAGGCATGTTGTTAATCCCAAAACTTGTTTTGCCTGCCTCTCCTTTTATGGCATAGTATTAGTACAAGCAATGCTATGTAACTAATATTTTTTGTAGGTCACGGAGCAGATGTAAAATGCCTTGGCTGGCATCCAACCAAGGGCCTCCTTGTTTCTGGTAGCAAAGATAGCCAGCAGCCATTGAAACTTTGGGATCCAAAATCAGGATCAAGTCTTTCTACCATGTAGGCATTAATTGCTTGTAGTCTCTACTACTTTTTTATGATCACTTCATGCTTGGTTTGTTGGCCTGCATTTTAATAGACAAAAATGTATTTTTCTCATAGCGATAAAAGTAGATGTTGAATAGTAACTGTCTAGGGTATCTTGTCCTCAAAATTAAATTTCTCTCTTGGGCAATTGAATAATTGTTTGATTGCTTACCTCCTAATTGGTCCGTTGGCAGAAGGATTGTATTGAATTTTTGGCTATTTGTTCCAGGAGTACCATTTATTATGATGTTCTTTCGTAAATGGAGTCCCAAAGGAATTTGAAATGCACAAAATTTGTTATAATTGTTCCAGATTTCATTGTTTGCCAACAATTTTTCGGGAGAAATCTGATCTTTTTCATAGTCAGTTGCATTTCATTACACTCTGTCCTAATTTCTATGCCATTCACTATTTAGCCATTTACATAAAAGTACAGTAATGGACTTGCAATGGAATCGAAATGGTAATTGGCTGCTTACTGCATCACGTGACCATCTAATTAAAGTATTTGATATTAGAGCAATGAAGGAAGTACAAGCCTTCAGAGGTCATAAGAAGGAGGCTACAGGTACACGTTTGAAATTATTTGACTTCAACTCATATCTCTTGTATTATTGTGCACTGTAGCTCCTATATATTTTAGCACCAATTAACATGCCCTAGGGACGTTGCCCCGAATTGTGAACAACCATTGAGCTAGGCTGGAGTGTAAGAGAATGAAATGTTGGAATATATCAACAACATCTCACATCATGCAGCTCTTTCAATAGATGGCGGCTACCGGATATTTATCACAGGCTACTTCTGCCTAAGCTGCCGTCTACTTTGACTTCAAATGATGTAAAAGAAGTATACATAATTGGTAGCCTTCCTTGTGACACATTCGCCTTCTATTCATGATGAGCCCCTTTCTCTAATTATCAGTGAAAACTCAGACCATGTGCAACCTTTGGTTTCTCAATGGGTTCTTGAAGAAGAAGATATCGACTTTCACAATCTGCCAGTTGACTTTTTAGAAAAGTTACATAAATTATGTCATCTATGATGTCATGGAAGTAGTAAACATGACATTTTTGCTTACCCTGTTTCTTTGATTATAAGCCATCCTTGTTTATAAGCTACCTGTGACTACAAACCACATTGCGGCTATATTTATGTAGAAAGAAACAGAACAATGATCCTAGTGCACAGTGCTTCAACTCAAGCACCTATTAGAGATTAAGAACTTCAAAATCTTGAAATTCAACTTAATAGCTTAACAACAAAAACATTGTTAAGCATGCCATCATCCATAAGCATGTTTTTAAGATCATGCTACGCATGCAAACACCGGGCTTTAATAAATCCTGCTTTTCATGTTAATAGGAAATGGTGTGTCCTGGGTATTCAATTGTAGTTAAAGTATTATTGTGGTTTGGCACCTTGGACGAAAAATATAAGTCACCCATGATTATAAGTCTCAACAAACGTCCAATGTAAGCTATGGCTTATAGTCAAAGAATTTGGCATATTGGTAGTTATCACTGTTTGATGTTTAGTGTTGAAATCTGTAGTTATCAGTGTAATGTGATATACCCTATCATATTGAGTTTTGCCTTCTATTCCAGCTGTCAATTGGCATCCGGTTCATGAGTCATTGTTTGCCAGTGGTGGATCAGATGGCGCAATTCTCTTCTGGGATATGGGGTACTGTATCTTGTTATTTCTGTTTTATGGCCTAGTCCTCATAACACTAGTCAAATATAGAATATGGTCTAAATGTTTTATTGTGTTATGCTGATCATAACTTTCCTGGTGAGCTATGTATTAGTAAGTACTGTAGGGACGGGGGTTCTTATCTCCTGTATGCAGGCTCCAGGTTTTAATAGACACGTTGAATCATATATCAAGGTCATACATGGTCCACCGATCTGCATTGCAGTACTTGTGAGATATAGGTGGTGAGGAAAAGAATTGGCTACCTTGACTTGTTCACATACCATTTGCCCAGTATCATTTTCCTCTCTTAAGTCGCTTCCTGTGCTAGAGAGTATGTGCTGTCTACTATTTATTAACACTACATTCTCTTTTATAATCTGTAATCTTCCATGCTACGCTTTCTGTCCTTTGAGACTTACCGTTCTGTATTTAAATACGCATGTCTAATTGGCTTGTGTTTTAGATCAACAAACGGTTTTGCATCATTGGTGTGTTGCAATGATACTGAAAAACTGATTTTCAGTAGCTGCAAAGCCACTTTCTATGGCCCCGTTTGCACTGTACCTGGTGAATTTTTAGTCGCTCAAATAATTGTACGGATTAGGTTTGTGCCTACACAACCATCTAATCCGTACCAATATTTTTCCTGTTGCGGCTCAAAAATTTGACCTGCTAGGAAAGTGAACCAATTGCAAATTTTTCTCGACAAATATTTGAACAGAAAAGTGTAAATGCATTTTTCCTCTCATATTTATGTTCGGATTAATAAGGAGGCTGATGTTATGATGGAATGAGGTTGTTTGAAGATGTTAAAGTTTGATATTTGGCGGCAGTATTTCACTGTCTCTGGAAAAGTAGCAAAAGAATAATAACGATTTAACAATCACGCAAATATCAGTGCGTAGACAGATAACTTTATTACTAGCTATTCTAAACACATTGTCAGCTGCTTGACATATATGTATTTTATTTATTCTTTTATTATGCAACTGCGTCGGCCAAGATGGCCCTTAACTGCATACATCTTTATCACTACACAACAGTAACAAAAAGATTGTTCCAATGCTATGTAGGAACTGCTATCTGCCAACGGCAAGACAGGACATGCTGTTAAACATTGTCACTGGCAGAAAGTGCTGGTAGACACCGTCAAAAAAGGCTTAGATGCAATTGCAGAAGTCAATAAACAAGCTACTGCGCATGTTATAGTAAGAAAGTCAGCCTATCGTAGGTACAGTGTAAACGGGGCAGCTAAAAGGACAAATATTTGTCTGGTACAGTGTAGACGTTGTGCAACTGCACAAAAGTGTGAGCGGCTATCTATCCGGTACAGTGTAAACGGGGCCTATGTCATATTTGACCCACAAGCTGTTAATGTGCTATTGTGAACACTTAGGGAATAATAAGCAAAGTTAATGTACTGTTATATCAAAGTCCCTCATCTATCAAAGATGTAGCTGTTAGAATGGAACAGAGCCTCTATCAACGATTTTACCTTCGTCTGTAGAAGTGACAATACTTATGATCTTCTGATCTACAAATACCCATTTTGATGTACAGAGACAGCCATCGCTTAACTCTCAACAATCTGCTTCTGAACAGTGCTTTTTCGGGGTTTATACTGAACCTGGAGAACCTGAAAAACCTGGAAAATATGCCATTTTCTCAAAAAGTCAGGGAAAACCTGGAATAGTCAGGGAAAACAAATTACTTAGTCAGCGTAGCATTTTAGTACCTATTTGCATGTTTGTTCACAAAGTTGTTGCTCTAATTGTTGTCAGTAAATGCGAACTTTATCATTTAGCATTGCGACATAGCAAGTAAATGTGCATTACCTATCTATTAGACTTCATTTTCTTTACTTCTTTTTGTCAATTTGTGAAATGATGATCAGGGAAAAAGTGGGTGTTTTTGACTATCGGTCAGGGAAAACTCAGTGATTAGTCAGGAAATTTTGATTTATGTATTGAGCATAAGCCCTGTTCTTACCTCTCCTAATGTTTTTGCACTTAGTAATGTCTATACTGCTTCTTTATAGAACTTCTTGCTTTGTATATTCCTTACCATAGTTATTTTATCGCTATTACTCTTACTCCATTTATCTGTGTCATTATGTTTTTCGTCCTTCTTGGATATGTCCCCACACTATATATATCATTTCAGGTATTCTTTAACTAGGCGTGTTGTTGTATGTTTCTCATAGTTGTGGGAAATTCGGCAAAAAAGATCGAAATTTAGCATTCTTTTGTGGCCTTTCTTCTCTTGAAATTCACTGTCTTTGTTGATAGCTCATCAAAGGAAGTTGGTTCAATGGATCATGCTCATGATACAATGATTTGGTCTGTCAGATGGCACCCACTTGGTCATATATTGGCTTCTGGATCTAATGATCACACATGGTAATTCCAATTTCATATCATATTCTGTAGCACTTAAGACCTCCGTGCCATAAATTACCACTGATGTTGAGAAATAAAAGTATTCCTTGTGCACATCTATTTTGAATAAGGCCTTTTTCTAGATTTTGCATTGTTGACTATTTTATGCGATTGTTTCCAAATTAGTGTCAGTGAATAGTGACTATTCTTTGGTTTAGTTTCAGTTACATTAGTGGCTACTACATACCTCATTTGCATAGCATAACTAACATAGCATAATAAACCAAAGTGTTACATTATTTGACATGAATTACATTTGTAAGCCATGAAATTCGTAATTTTATTTGTTTGTGAATGCTTATTTCAGCAAATTTTGGACGAGAAATCGACCGGGTGACAAAATGAGAGATAAATACAACCTAAATACAAATCCACTTGGTGATGATGATTATGGTAAGATTTTCTGTACTATGTAGACTGTTTCAGCTATATGAGTGGTAAAGTATTGTGCAGTAATGGTCCAGTTACTGCTACCGAGGCTAGCTGCTTTGTATTTACATAAATCCTGATAGAGATAAAGCTATATTTTGTTATCTATGTCTGGTTTATTTCACTTTCAAAGTTATGAGACGTAAAGCTAATGCATACACTGAGAGGTCAATATTAAACTTTCAACATTGTTTAAATGCTGGCCAATATTAATGGATCCATACACCTGTTTGCAGAGTATGATATCCCTAGCACTGATGACGCTTCAAATGAACATAACTCAACTGATGTAAATGCAAGTACAACAGATGAAACAGTGCCAGGCCTTGCAATGGGACCTTCCTCCACATCATCATCATCTTTGCCTGTTCCAACTGCTGAAGGTAATGGCAGGCTTTCTTAGGAATATATTTTAACCCACACGGCATGTAATCGAGTGCTATGGAGTTTTTTGTGCTTAAAAATGCTATTATAGTTACAATCATTTCTCAATCCATTTTTTTACTTCCTAAATAAGCTAGCAATTGCTTGAGTCTGTCAGCTAGTACAGAATAGTCATAGTTTCTTGTACCCTTAGCAGTGTTTCTTTTGCATGGAAAAAGTGCAGCGGTGCGATTGCAGGCCTTACCCTGGAAAGCCTGTACTTGGAAAGGGGCCATTCTTAGTTATTTCTAAAGCAAGTTCATCTTCCTTGTAGTCCAATGAAGAACAAATGCTGTTGTAATTTGATATGCAGCATTGCCTATTCAATTATTCTTCTTGACTTCTATATGCATCTGACTGAATTTCACCTTCATGCTTTCATCATCCTCAGTAGACTAGCTAGGTAATAATTCTTGTTCTTTATTCACAACGAAATTGTGCTAGTGTTTCCATATATTTTTATTTTGATATGTTGATGGTCATCCCTCTTGACCCTTCCTTTCTTTGCGCATAATCTTAGGCATTCCTGGCATAGACATGCAATTTCCCTCTGCTGACAAAATAAAGGAGCAACAAGATGCAAAGCAAAAGCAACTACAGACAGCAAGACAATCGGGCTTTAAGTTGCCCACTCGGCAAGTAGGAAGCGATGTAAGTTATATTTTTGTTGGTGCTGCTCACACATGTCTAAATGATTTCATTGTCAAAAGTTAACTCTTCTATTGACACTAGTAGCAAATATGGCATAATGTAATGTTAAGCATTCTATCTTAGGGTTCATCCATAAAAACGTTCGCACCTTTCAGCTAGTTTTCAGCCCTCCTCCCTCCCCTTGCCCATACGTGCCCGTTTTATGCTTAGCAACCCCTACCCCCTGTCCGTGCGGACACTGAGTTTGAAGACAACTAAAGTGCTGCAAAAAATATGAAAAAGTAGTGTCTCTTTGAAAGCAACTCCCATAGCACACTTATTTCTTGTTTGGCCCTTTATTTTTCAATCTTTAGCAAAGGAAGATGATGATAAAAACACCTTCAAATCCCCTCTTCTCACTTAAAGAGACTTCACTGAAGAGGATGTTCATTTTCAGCGAAACCCCACTCCCCCTATCCGCTTATGACCGCATTGTAACTAAACCCCCTCCCTCCCCTAAGGTGCAGACATCCTTTATGGATGCCCCCCTTAGGAAACACAGATCTAATTTTCATGCAGATTTGGATTTAGCTTACAAATGGACGTCTACTAATTTCCTATAGGCGTAATAAATATAAAGATTTTAACAACCAATCGCAATCTGTATTTTCAAATTGATGCCTCAATGTTTTCCTTACATCGAAAGAAATCTACAAAAATTATGACAATTCGCACTTGTACCTTCTGAAAGTGTGATCTTCATTATGAGTATTTCCACCAGTGCACTGAAATAATGAGAAATTATTTCATTTCTTTCTCATTTCCTGTATTTTTAGGGTGAGAAATTAAACATAGATGCGGAAGAGTTTATTCCACGATCCACTGGTAGCGATGGCACTGTCGGAATTTCATCATCAGGTCACATTAGTTTAGGTATTTGGCGTTAAGTGTTCCTAATACAAATAACCTGTAGGATGGTACATCGTACTGATTTATGCCACTTAATCAAAGCAGTAGGAAAAGCAACATGTTTTGAAAAATTTTCTTTGTTGCACATGAATATGAAAATTTTGTTGCAATGCAATTGTAGAAGTATTTTCAAGTCGTTAGTAAAATTTGTTCCAGAGAGGAAAAGAATTGGGCCCATTTTGCTAGTACATGAAAGTTTGAATCTCCCTAGTTTCTGTGAGTTTTGAGCGATATTGAATGAGGTTTTCGATGCTCATTTTTATAGCGTTATAATTCTTGACTTTTGTGTTTTTTTGTCTACTTTGTAGCTCCAGGTTTACTGCCTACACCTGATAACTCGCAAAGGATTTTCCCTGTGCCAGACTCAAAGGGAGTTTTTGATCCGATGACCATACAGCCTGGGTTTGTTATTGATGCACAGGAAATCTGGATAAACGAGAAATTCTCAAATGATGATTCACAGCAGCAAGATTCTAGGTTCAAAAGGCGTGCTCGGAAACCAGAACACTCGCATCGAGCTCGTTTTCAAGATGAAGAATCAGGATTAGAACGAAGCTCACAGGAGAATCAGGAAGAGTATAAAGCACCTCAGGAGGATCATATGGAACCGCCTGAAAAACGTCAAATTACAGAAGTTTCTAGTCAACAGGGATTGCTTGGCCCCAGGCATACGGAGAATTCAGCAAGGATACGTCCACCTCCAATGGCATTTCGCGGTAGAACTCCCAGCCACTCTAATAACTATCCTCCATTTAGATCTCAAGGCCCCTTCCAACCCCAATCTGTACCCCAAGAAGAACATTCAATGAGTCAATCGCACGATGAAGGTGTATATAGCGAGTGGAACAATTCACTAGAATACAACGCTCCGCCGAATCGTCGAGGCATTCCTGGACCACGTGGAAGAGGGAGAGGCTTTGCACAGTCGTCAATGCCGCGTGAGTCTCCTGTCTCACGTGATAGCCAGTATGTTATTGATGAAGATGGAAGCAAAAGGCCCTTGGAGCATCATGTAGAAAAGCCATGGAGAGGCAGAACAAATTCAAATATGGATGATAATGCTTTTGAAAAGAGAGAAGAAGAAGTAGAATGGAGTAATACTAATTTTTTGCCTCATCAAAGACGAGGACCACATCCACTTACACTACGGGGGCATACACTGTCTGGACCGCGTCGGTTTCCTCCACCCGGTGAGGGCAGAGGAATGCATTTTGTTGGAAATGGGCCTCCTATGCGACAAGGCCCTCCTCAACGGCCACCACCCCAAAGACATCCACTACACGAATCCATGGATACTCCTCATTTACCCGAACAAACACTATCTATTAACCCAAGACAATTTTCAAAGTTGAGGGGTCTAATGGACGCTGCTCCACGCCCATCACAGGAGCAATGGCAGGGAGATAGAACAGGGGTGGGAAGGTAGCTGTAGTTATTTTCTCAATTTGTAATTGTCTAATGGAATCGAACGCATGTGAGCATGGCTGTATATCTGTTAGCTTACAAATTTTAAATAGCGTTTGTCTTCTCTCTACATTGCACTTTGTTCTTCTCTTCAGTGATGTTTTCTGTGTTGTTATGCCTTGCATCCCACTGCGATGATATCTGGAAATTAGCACGCTTTTGGGTTTGATCCTTGTTTGACGGTTCAAGTTTCCTAATTTTGGGTGGCCGTTTACCATTATGTAATACAAAGGGCTTTGAAATTAATGGTTAAATGGGCTAGCGCACGTTGTTTACCTACTCCTTAAACTCCTTAAAAACTCCTTAAATTATATTTATATTTTCCAAGGCACTTAAAACTCCTTAAATTCGAGCATTTTGGCAAAAAAACTCCCTATTTCTAATCAATACTTAGGGGAGAGGATTTTCAGCGGACGATCTATTTGGGATATGAAATGATTTTTGTCACGGAAAGACGCAAAATGTTCCTTAAAAATAATTTTTGGTACGTAAAATGCCCTTGAATTTTATCCACTCACAACAAAACAAACCCTGTGTTTGTGTGGACAGTACTTGAGGGGAGACGCAGTAGGACCGAGTTTCGGGGGCGTGCCATTATTTAGGGGTACCTTTTTGCTGAAAGTTGCTTCTGAAAAGTTACCAACTCCGCAAAACTAATAAATTGACAGTCCAGTAAAGAATTAAAACACTTTGGAGTAAAGGGGGGTCAGAATTTGAGAAATGGCTTTAAATTATTACAAAACGATGGCAGGAACAAAAACAAGTCATGAAGCGTAGAACTAAAATCTATATAGAATCGCATTATTTTGCCTTGAATATCGGGCGTAAGTAGTACTAGCAAAGAAAGGAAATGAAGTGAGGGGTTCGTAAAAAGGTCAATTGCATTAAAGTTAATAATAAAGTCTGAGGGGTTGGGAAAAAGTCGAAAAATTAATAGGCGGGGGAACGCCTACTTGGCACCTGAGAGTATGACTAAGTTTTTCCCTCTTCAGAAATGGGCAGAGTTATGGGCAGCAATTTTCTCCAACATGGGCGAAATTATTAGTCCAAATTTTGGATCAGAATGGCACATCCCCATCCAAAACTAGGCTAAGAGCCTAAAATTTCTGGAATCTTTTGCTGTTCTCCTATAGTTCTCCTAAATTTTTCAATAACTGAATTTCTTTTCAACAGCTAAGTTCCTTAGTAATTTATTTTGCGGTAGTTTATCTTAATAGAAATGGTCAAGTCATCTATTCTCTCTAATTCTACCCTAAATGTATTATTTTCGAATAGACATTCGAGGAAGTTCGAGTTTCGAAATTGAAAAGAATTCGAATGACTTTTTGCTATACCAAACGTATGGTCTTTTGCCCTATTTATATCACGTCATTTGAGTAACAGTTTATCCATTATTTTCCAATACCTACCTCAACAAACAAATGGCAAAGAAATTTCCCTAAATTCTCCAGAATATCCTTAAACACATTGATGAAAAAACAGTGGAAACCCTTGCTAACGTTGTCCATTTACAGTTGTCTATAAACATCTTTCAATTAAAGCATTTATATGCAAGGAAGACCATCTAGGATGTACTATTTGCCTAACGGGCTCTCAATAAATCAACCCATCCAATGTTCTATTGGCTAATAACTAAGTTGTCTACACCTTAATAATTTAAGAACAATTCAGCCTCAAGATTTGGAGAAAACTAATAACAGCCTGAACCTCAATTTTCCTGGTTCTTCTATAGAAAAGAGTGCAGTTGCAGAAGCACATGGAAGGGATTTTACTCTCAAGTGCCCAATAATCGGGAGGGGAGCTGAAAAAAAGATTAAATAAACGAGGAGTTTGGAAGTTGAAAAGTGGCGTAAAACGATTATCAAACGACGGATATGCAGTGATTTGTATAAGTACTTCATGTAGGATAGCATGAATTAAGAATAAGGCTGAGTTCATCTCCAAATACACGTGTCTGTTTGTGCTACGTTCTAATAGAATATATACGAGAATCTACAATGGCGACGAGATGAAAATCACTTAAATGGTTTCGGTAAGTAATATTTCTCCTATGCCTCAATTTCAACCTCAAGCAGATCCTACGAACATAGGAGCTAGATGGACGGCGTGGATTGAACGATTTGAAACATACCTGATTGCGGCGGATGTCAAAGAAGGCGAACGAAAGAGAGCTTTACTGCTTTACCAAGCAGGACCAGAGGTTTATAAAATATTCAAAACGCTGCCCGATACAGGAGATAATAAGGATTATGCGAAAGCAAAAGATGCTTTAACTAAGCATTTCGAGCCAGCTAAAAATCCAATTTATGAAATTTATAATTTTCGTCAAGCAAAACAAAGTGTTGATGAAACCATCGATCAATTTCATATAAGACTACGTACCCTTGCTCAACACTGTGATTTCCACGACACAGACTTTGAAGTAAAGATGCTACTGGTTTGTAATGGTACGTCCAGTAGGTTAAGGAGAAAAGCCCTTCGTGACCCTAACTATAATTTAGAGGACATGCTGATCGACGGAAGGAAAACAGAAATTATTGATTTGTGGGAGTGTTGAGTTGAATGTTAAGTAGTGAGAGGAAGACGCTTATTCGTATTCTCAGTTTTGTATGTTAATCTTTCGTTTTCTGATTTTGTACTAACTTTTCAATTTTATGTGTTATAAGGCTTTTATTATAACCCCTTTTAATAAATTATTGTTCAGTTTAGCACAGTTTTTATAATATTCTGCTTCTTCAGAGCAAATGCGTTTTCTTTAAGCTGCGTTGCATGTGGAGATCGGAAGTGCAAATAATTACTTGAGTCAGAGGTTTTTCACGTAGCGTAGTTTGAATCTATCTGTTCTTGTCAATATACATATACATATCTGTATATATATATATATGTATATATATATATACACATATATATATATATATATATATATATATATAT
>WIPJ01004632.1:64485-115353 GCA_018155075.1 Cassiopea andromeda | reverse complement strand
TATATATATATATATATATATATATATATATATATATGTATGCATGTATTTATATATACTTTATATATTATATTCATATATAATGATACTCCTTCAGTTGTAAAAGTTGTAAACAAATAATTTAATAAATTTGTGGATATAATTCCACGAAGCGCAGTTGGCTTGGACCTGGAATGATTAATACCCCCTCTAATTGCTCGTGAACGACGAATGATTCCCATATCTCCGGGAACTTCTCCTATAACTTAATTTTGAAAACAAGGTTCCTCCCGATTACTTTTTGTCACGGCAAGATAAGTAGAAGATGTTTATTATTGGATCAAACTACTGATGAATATGTAGCATATAGCAAAGCCTTAAGTACTGGAGAGGGGACTAAGAGTGCCATATTGCTGTGTTTATCTGGGCTTTTCTGGAAGGTGTAAAGAAGAATAACACTTCTATACACATTTCAGTATTGTAATGCTTAGTTACACGCTATGATTCTATTTTTAATTGACTTCGAAAGTATACGTCACTCTACTTCCAAATAATTCTATGTAGAGTGAGATAAAGAAGTGGTTTTATCTGTGCATCATCTATTATCAAAGTTTAACATAGAGTGAGTACTTTATGCGTTAAACCTCTGAAATTCAATCTCAGTACAATGTATGGAATAGATTTTAAAGTTTGACTTAGCAATGTACCACTTATATCTCTACTGCATGTTCAAAGTTTAGGTACTAAACTGACGAAAAGCAATGTCTGTTCATATTAGCAGAAGTTTCTTAATGAGAAACATTGGTTACTCTCTTGCGTTACAATTCTTACAAAAAGCTGTAAAATTCTTAGCTTTGCTTTATAGATTTGATTCCTTTTATTGGTCATTTTGTCTGTCTAGAATGCTTTTGATTTAAGTGAAACTCTAAAAACTAGTTGAACAATAAATGAACCGTTAAACATCCTGGAATAGCTATTAATGTGCTTTTAAATTGCATTTGGTATGTGATTAGTATAGAGCAATTGATTTGACATCATCAATAGCAACCTTGGTTTTCAGTTTGACATGAAAGGATTAGCATCAATGAAACTTCTTTGTTCTATGTCTACATATTCCTATGCCCTATACCTAAGTGAAAGCTCATTCCAAGGGCTGCAGAATAGAACTATTATGCATACTCTTTACAATCACTGTATCTGTTTAAAAGCTGTCATTCAAGAGTTTGTGAAAGCATTTTCAGAGTGCTAATAATAGTAATGAAAATGCTATACAATACATTTTATCAAACCAGAGTAAGTAATAGTTACCAAAGGGTTCTGTCTTTTTATGAATGATGAGAAAGATTAAATCCAAGTGTCGCTGGGATAATAACCCTCTAGCATTGACCTACTTGAACCAAATATGGATCTGTTGCAACGCTTTTAATAGTTTGCGGTTCACAAAGCAAATTTTCAATGAAAGGTTATATGCATGTCAATCATTATTACCGCCTTGCTGAAGTGAATCGTAACTGGTGTCTGCATTTTTGGAGAAGAATTCTAGAACTATATTTGAGGCATAAGTACCTGTTCTGTTCTGGACGGGCAGTTACATGGATGATTTGGCAGCTGATTTCTAGTATTCTGAAAGATTTCTGAGTGCAAGACAAGCTACAATTCAAAGGTACTCCTAGAATTATTCATTAAAATTTTACAAAATTGGAACGATATAGTGACGAAGAAACATCTTTCAGCACTACCTATAGCGCAAAATAGGGTTCAGAGGAAGGAAACATAACATTTCTGTGCTTTCAATATCATCTTTAGGCTTAAAACTGACTATTCTGCCATAATACAGTACAGGTTATTACAAATGCAATAAGTACTGTAATATGATTTTTTAGCAAGTTCAGGGTTTAAACAGATTGATTTCATGCACATGAAAATTTCTTGAAAGTGGTAGAGACAAGACGGTAGCTAACAGTAGTCATTGAACACAGCTTTAAAAATTAATATGCACTTTATTCTATATGTTAGTTTTCGTTTTACTAATTATTTTGCTTTAAGACAGAATCAATTGTACTTGGTCTATGGCCATTGAATTCAAAATTGATAATAAATTGAGCTTGAGCATTGATTATTTGAATTCTTGAACGTAGATGACATTGAAGAACGGAAATATAGTGTTATTTTGCCTCGAACAATTCACACAAGACTTAATCAATCCAGTAGACAGTGAAATGTCAGGATTCCGGTAACAATCTAGGCCCAGAGGTGACAATAGCTTGAAGGACTCCTAACATAATGTATTTCCAAAGTAGAGGAATCCTTGAAACAAACTCTTCCTTCAAGTTTTGCATCAAAATTTAAAAGCTTCTACGACTTAGAGTTGTCAACAATTAAGTTCACTGTCATATTGATAAGTCGTATTCACCAGTACTTTGATTGGGATAGCAAAAAGCACCTTAATCTCAACTATCGTCTGAGAATGTGTGAAACACTATTCTACAAATATCAAATGTTATTGAACTGCCTGATCGTACAATTTTCTCTACTATTCTTCATCGCTAGAACGATTTGCATGGGTATATGACAATAGTTTAATCTTGCACCCAGAAAATGGAAAGTTAATCTTGCTAACACACGTTTGCTTTATACCCGTCACTTCTATTCTTTGAAGTCTTCTCTTCATCACAAACATACTTTCGAAGACAATGCCTTGTCAAGAGAATTTTTCCTTAAGCACTTTCGTGTGATCCTAAGAATCAACACCTTTCAAGAGAAGCACTTCGCTACTTTAATTCTGTAAGTCTAACATTGAAAGCACTTTTCCTTTCATGGACATACCGTATTGTAACCCACCAGATGGTGAATATCTCCAGTTTGCAAGCTGAAATGTTTGTTTTTGTGAGATTGCATCCTCCGTCCCCTAGCATCAATCGCTGGATACCACTTAGGAAACTAAGAACATTGCAAGCAGCTCTCGCCACATCTCCTTCTTTATCTTTTTCACTTCAAAACTCTCTAATGAATCTCTCACAGATAACTGGTGTTATTGCAAAGCCAACAGTCATACGGTTATCTAAACTCTACATTTCATCATTATTATTCTACGTCAAAATCAATGCTTTGTAAATCACTATCATTACTAAGAATCAACCGTAAAACACGAATGTGACATTATGTGTGAGAACTATTACAGAACTTCATAGAATCTCTTATCTTTTTTCCTTCTTTTTTTCATTCTTACTTTCATTCTTTCTTTCGTCCTTTCATCCTTTCTTTCTTTCCTTTTTCTTTCTAACTTTCTTTCTCTCTTTCTTTTCATCTCCCTTTCTCTCTTTTTTACTACGTTTTTCTTTCCTTCTTTACTTTTGTCTATCTGTATCTCTATATCTTTCTCTATTTCCATCTCTTTTTCATATCTTTGTTCTATGCTCCTCTGTTTCCCTGTAAATTTCATTCCTTGTTTCTTTCAATTTCTCTTCCTTTCTTTTAACTCTCTTTTTCTTTCCTCAGTATTTATCAACAAATACCCTTTCAGCATGCATAAGTAATTCTCAAAGCACACGAATATGCTACAATGGATCTGAAGCAGAAGGCATTTACTAATGTAATATTTAGCGCTAAAATGTAGCTCTTCCTAGCATTCATTTTCCCTTTTAATGCAAAATTTGTGGGACTTCTCTATAAGCTTGCCCCAGCATTTCCAGTTAAGTTTTACACAGAGAGGAGTTCTGAAGGTAAGACATGTTAGCTAGATATCTTTCATTCTGCAATCTTCTTATCTTATACCAGTTAATCTTCAGTTGCATACTCTGCTGTATACCTACACAATAGTTTCAGGTGACCAACGATCAATAATTCAGGTTTCCTAGCTTCGCATTAGCTCTAAGATGCTAGATGGGGGTTAGACTTGTTTACCTAAGAAGCTCTTTCTGTAGTTGCCCAAACATAGTCTTGCTATGAACCTTGGGATGAGCATCATACATCATTGTCTTGCCAGTGACGCATCAGCTCTAAGATGCTAGCTGGTATTAGGTATCAATCATTTATGGGGCCAGGAGGGCCACCAAAAATATTCCAAGCTCTTTCATTGCTCCCCATTTGCCTAAAGAATTATAAATGTTTGAAATTCGAACAAATATTTCACAGCAAATGCTCGAGGACTAAGAAGCTATGCATGGTATGAACATCATAATTGTACATGGGCACTATACTTTGGCCATTAAACAACGTCTAACTAGCGTTCATAGTATGTTTTGTCTTTACATGTAAACAACAGTTTATAGCAGAATTTCAATTTTAATGCATTTCGTGCGCTATTAGTCTTTAATTTGATCGTCCTGTATCTTATTCTTTGGTCATTTTACCTGCTCGATATCATTGTTGGTACAGCTCCTTTATTTATAAAAGGCCAGCGTTTACGTTAAGAAAGGGCTTTTCCTAGGGTGAAAAGAGCGTTGGTTAATAAATCTTCTGAGGGCTTTTGCCCCATACCTATCTTTCTCATTGCTCTTTGAGAATTTTCCAGCTAAAAATGCCCCTGTTAGTTCCTTCTTTGCATCTTAGCAGAGTGTGTCAATATCCTCTGCTGAAATTGCCACACTGTTATTCCTGCATACATGTTTACAGGAGACCCTATTAAGCAGGGTGTTTTAAAGATACGTTTAGAGCTACACATTTAACCCAACGATGCTGTGTTCTTTTGGCTGCAGATAGGGATAAATTGCCTGCTTTTGGTGAGATGGGGTTGATAAACGCTACTATCTCTAACAATTCCATTTATCATAATTTTTATTACTATGTACTTTCTTACACCCTTGGATCATTAAATAATAAGCTTGTTAATTCTATATGTCTTTTGTTTGAACTGCACAAATTCTTTAATTTTGCAAATTTTGTGAGGAACTGCACGTTTACAAAAGCCATGCTATTAAAATATTGTGGAAATCATTACTAATTAACCATAGTGGTCCAAGGCATTATTCGGTGGTACTCCGCATTGTGTAGTTCTAGCATTTGGCCTCAATCTGTTAATTTTGCAACATCGCTCACTAATCATTGGGTAGAACCATAACCACGGATGAGGTCCTCCAAAATTTCAATAGGTAGCTAGTT
Organism: Cassiopea andromeda; assembly: GCA_018155075.1. Classification (NCBI taxonomy): domain Eukaryota; kingdom Metazoa; phylum Cnidaria; class Scyphozoa; order Rhizostomeae; family Cassiopeidae; genus Cassiopea; species Cassiopea andromeda. The sequence continues at coordinate 110,274 of WIPJ01004632.1, read as the reverse complement.
TCTTCAGCTTCTTTCAATTTATATCCCTGAATTTGTCATCGTTTATCGATGTCTTGCTGCTTACTTGGATGGATTAGTTTCTTTTCAAAACAAGGACTTGAAAATTACCTGACCCTTTTTAAGACTAAGAATGGTTCTTAAAGAGTTTGGATCAAAAAGCACCTTGAGCCCACAGCCTGTCTTTTCTGAAACAATGAAGTTGACATAGGTGGGCAAGCATCTCAATCCCAAAGTTTCATATTTCAATTTGGCCACCAGCTCATGAGAACTATATAGGGGAACGAGTTGTATTCAGATTTATTTACATGTAATTTAGGCATTGACCACCAGCAAAAAAAAGCAAACAAAGCAAGAAAAGAAATCAATTAGTTCAGCCATTAGTGCAACTATATTTTTTGGAAAAAGTACATAGAAACGCCCCATGATAAAAAGTGAATTAGAGCCTGGAAGATGGCTAAATGACCCGTGTCGTGTCGTTTGTGGCAAAAGATTACTTTCAAGGGACTCAAGCAAATCACATTCGACGCAAGAAAGCACGGAAAAAACTAAATCAAAATTTTAGGTACCTCAAAATACCACTTATCACACAAATAGATTGTTCTGGAGTAAGCAATCCTCCTTCACTGGAAGGCAGATAGTTTCTGATTTTGTGAAATCAGCATTGGCGTGAAAGGCTAGATAGTTGACTTAAATAATTATTAAATTACTAGTATCATTTACCAAATTTAAACATGGGTATGAAGTTTAATTGAATATCAAATGAAATGAATGCAAAAAGGACGATTGCTAACAGTTGACTATAAAACTTGAGCATCATGCAATTGTAGCCTGATTGCAGATTCGACAGGTTTGCTTTACAGCAAACTAGTTGAGTATATAAAAAGTCGGTTTCCTTTTTCAAGTAGAGTCTGAGCAACAGCGGCGAAAAAATTTCCATGATCACGTGTGGATCCAAGGTTTGTTGACCCCACCGTACATTACGATTTGATGAGATCATCGATCATGTCATCTGTCCACCTAAAACTTCTCTTCTCCACCATTTTGAACAGCAATGTGGAGTTTAATTGGACATGCGCATTGGCACTGAATTTGCTCCGGCAGTCCGGGCTAGAGCTACTATATTGGAAAATTGTAACCCAGTTAACCGGGATCTCGGCTGATTAAAGCTAGACCTCGTTTTACCGGGCTAGCCCGCTTTTCATATGATAGTAAGTTGTTTTTTTAACAGCATTTAATTTTAAAGCTATAATCTCGGCAAATCGGGCTAGCCCAATTTACAGAAGTCATATGATAAGACCCTAGGAGACAACTTTCTGACACCATGAACATATAGAAGCTGACTTTCTCATCACTTTCTGAGTTGTTCGCGATCTCGTAGACCCGCAGTTTTTCTACAATGCATCTTTATACCTCCGTGTATTGGCAGATAGAAATGTCTTTCCGAGCGCCACTTCGTACTTTGTTCTCGGCAAAGTACAAAATGAGGACCATGTTCCAAAAGAGGCTCTGTATATTATTTTTATTGATATGAAGTGGAGGGTGATGATTTCCGGGAACTTAAGAGTGGGTTTGGAATGGACGTAGGATGCAAATCAAAACAAACGATCTTTCATAACAATCTTCAAAATATCAAACTAAGTTTACAATTATATTATATCAACTGTTAACAACCAACAAATCAATCAGAGCGCAAAGAAAGAATATAAAGTAAAAACAAGAAGAAAGGGTAGTGCCAGCAAAGCAGGTCAATGGGAACGTGGCTTGACTATCAAAGTGAAATAATGACAAGGAAAGTAGAACAGCAAGTAATCGAGAAGATAGAATTCACCAGGAACAACCCTATTTTTTAAGTATGTAGTAATGTTGGAGTAAAAGGGTAGTAAATTTATGAAAAGCATATTGGTGGAGAAGATGGGATTCATCAGCTATACCCTGTTTTCAGGGTTTTGGAGGATTAAATTGCACTTAGCAGTTGTAGGCCCCTTCGGTGTCCAATTTGGGTACTATTGTACGTAGAGCAGATGTGAGACAAGAAGTTCCAAAAACTAATGATATTATTATTATTGAACTTCTCATTTCAACTCCTCTCCACGTAAAGTAGCATCAAATTGACCACTGCTCTCTATAGTATTATTTAATAGTATAAGGGATTTTGGTAACATATACTTCAAAGTATTGGTACATAGGGAATATGAAAGTATGATAGAGATTTGGAGGAAGTGTAAAAATATATGTGATAATCTTTATTAGTATGCCCATGCATATAACCTTATATACCCAAGCAGTATACAATTAAATGCAGGTTTCTTTTTATAAGAAACCACTTTATAAGCAACTTAGTACTAGATTACCTAAAGATTAAGAAAGTTCAAGGTAAAGCTGCACCAAAGTATTGTGGATATGACGTTGTTTTAGAATCTAACTCGTACCAACGCATTTGGTTTGTTGTATGACATTTAGTTTGCTACATTCACTTCTGGACACGTTCTCGCAGCAATTTAGTGCGCTAAATTAAGAAAACTTTATGAGACTTTTGGAACTATACTTTGACCAAAAATTAAGAAACATTGAGTACTAAGCCTTGAGCTAGGTTTCTTATGCAAAAATACTTGTAGCGCTTGGTATATGTGTATATATGTATATATATAATTTTCATAAATAGACAAAGTTTCCTAACACGTACTTGAAACCTTTCTATATGCTATTATAATAGCAAATCTCTAACATGTAGATTCATTCGATGTGGCAGTGTATATAATAGTAGATATGTACTGCCTGATGCTTGATTCTTTCGATTCATGATAGCATAGCAAAAGACCAGCATAGGGTTTGTAATGGCGCGTAAAAATCTAGGACTTTTGGTACGCATTTGCGTAATCACTAGCAACTCTAACAAAATATGTCGGCATATTCACTTTCTGCGTAGTAGCAGAAACGTTTACGCCTGTTAGTGTTATCAAGTGACATGGAAGACAAAAGGAATAATTGAATGGAATTTTGATCGGTTGTATTGAACAGGAATTAAGGTACGAGAATTCTGGTTGCTCATTGGTTTGTTCAAATTGGTTGCAAGATTGCTCATTTGCAGAAAATAGGCAATTAACAGATACCATTAAAATTTTGCAAAGGTTCTGCATTTTTTACCTGTTTGTGAATTTTACTATAATAGGAACTCGTACAATTTTCAGCTTTTGACGTCGCGAGAGTTCTTTGGATTTCTAGCATGCCCATGTGCCCCCTCCATTTTATACATCCATGTTTGTAAGTAATATATCACGTAGTTTTTGACAAGATCACCTGCAAGACAGACACTAGATTTGTGAGTCAACCACGTATAAATAGTCAAAAATCACATATTAGAAACTTCTACTTTAGTGGCGGATGAGTACCTTTTGCAGTGAAGTGCTTACGTAAGGGGAATACTATTTTCCATGACTTTCTCTATTGATCATAGTAGTTGCTCAAATGGTGGACACGCCCCCATCACTTTAGCGTTGACACGGAGTGCACTCTTTCTTTAAGAATAGCTAACTTTTCGCTGAGCACCAACATTCTCAATGTATTCGCTTTTGAGCATTACATTATCCATAAATTATTCATACCTATCAGGGATGCAGCTTCACCTGAAATTCAAAGGAATATCTTCAAATCTTTATTTAAGTCTTACCCCCATCATAAAGTAAGACATTGCACTGGACACCATTGCACTCGTCGAATTTTTAAGTGTTCGGGAGACCATTCTTTATTTCAAACTTTATCAAACTATTATCAAACGAACTGCAATTTTGTTTTTTCGATTGGGCTATTAGCTCAGTAGTGACAATAGTCTGTCCTGGTTGGCTTCTCAAACCGACCAAATACTTGGCCTCTCCATATTCTTAATGATTTTTTTCTCAGTCTCTGCGTCTCATACCTCAAGTTTTTGGAACTTGTTTACAAACAAGTTCCAAAATGTCATTCTTTTTATACTTTCTGTTGTCATGCCATGAAAAGCAGCTTCCAGTGTTGCCCACATACCTGCAACCTTCTCGGCAAGTGCCGTGCAGATTGAGGGTATTTGGGCAACATAGGAAGCTGATTTTCATAGCATAACAACAAAAAGTTGCCTACGGGTGGGTCTTGATGATGAACCAGCCTATTATGGGTGTGTATGGCAAATAATACTGCGATTTAGTAAAACCGTAGAACTCTTCAAACAAATTTAATTTCTCAATAAGCTGTCCAACAGCGTAATTTATATTCTCTGAGATAGTGATTCAGACTAAGCATTGGACCTGCTTGCTGCATAGCTATCAGATCTCAATGGCAGCAAATGCTTGTGAAACCACGTGGAGGTCTATTTCAAATGCGCCTGTAGACTAGATTTTATCAATCAATCAAGTCATCATAAATTTATGATCACACCTAGGCCAGCACAGGTGCTGTTCAGTAATTGCGTAATTGCGTCACGTCTTTGGTGCAGGTGGCTCTTATACATTTTTCGTGATTCTTCGTGATTGTAGAGTAGGGGGTTGATGTTACTTCTGTCACGCTCCCAACTTTTTCATTCATTTAGAGTACAATGTTTCTTTTTCTTTCTCGTACGTATTCATTGCATGTTTTTCTTTTTTTTTCATACCGCTTTTCCTTACAACTCAATGACTAACAAGATTACACTGTATTTGACCCAACAACCTTATTTTCATTCCTTTTCGGTAAATCTATTTAGAATATGACTAGTTGCTTTTCTTGCTGTTTGTAACACCAGTTAGTTTTTTTCTTCTTAAACATCTAATATCTTTGCGATTACCATGTTAGTCACTCTCCTGTTTTTCTTAATTATGATTGGCTAGTTCTATAACGTATTTCCTGTATTTAGTTATTTAAACTCGCAGATGGTAGTGTGTTATTAATTATTCGTTGTTCGCTCAGTTAGCTATACGTTTAATTCCGGATCTCACTGGAGACCCGTCAACTCTTGTATATAGTTGATTTTGTTTGTATATAATCAAATAACCAATGCCACGCTGATTTATCCGATCGTGCTTGACTTCAACGTAAACTTATCATGAAAGGAACTTCCACATCGTTATACTTCAGTGATCTCTCTTGGTTTTCCAAAGCTTTTGATCGCGTCTGGCACAAAAGTTTTTTTGCTAGGCTGCCAATGTCTGGTCTCCACCCCACCCTTATTGCATTGCTAAGTTTCTATTTTAATCGTCCTCTTCATAAATGATCTACTTTCCTCTCTATCTTCTAGCATTTTCTCTTTTGATGATAACATTTATTTAAGCTCAGCTTTTCCATGCAATCCGCAACACCTAGCCTATTCTAATATTTCACCACACCGTAGCATCTCAACTTCAAAGTTCTCCGAATATTTTGGAGGAAGACGAGTATTTACCGCAAACATGTTTTAACTAAGAAAAAGATGATAAGACAATTGAGAGTCAGCCAAATAAGTTCTATTATTTATCAAGATATGTATTTATCAATGACGTATAAAAGTAATGACGTATACATTTGCAATGATCTATATGTGTGGATTGACCTATACTGTCCTGTATGGCGCCTCATAGCTTCAGCGCTTGAGGCAGACGAGGAGTGACATACCGAACTTTGTATTTTGGGCTTTGCTCGAAAATGTTACGAAAAATAGCAATGCCATAAACATTTCAGTATTGCAATGCTTGACTTCTCACTATGTGCTGTTTGCAATCGACTTCGAAAACATACACTACTCCCTTTCCAAATAAGTCTTTCTAGAATGAGACAAAATAAATGTTGTGTATACTGATGTCTGTGCATTCTCTGTTTTCAAGGTTTAACATAGAGTGACTACTTTATACGTTAAGTTTCAAAAATGAATTCCAAATGTGGAATAGATTACAAAATATGAATTAGTAATGCATCCACTTATGTCTCTACAACATATTGGGACTATAGGTACTAAAGTTACGGGAAACACTATCTGCTTGTGTTAGCAGAAATTTCTTAATGAGAACCATTGGTTACACTTTTGCATTGTAATTCTTACAATAAGGCCTTAGAGCTCTTGGATTTGCTGTATAACTTTGATTCTCTGTATGACTCATTTTTGCTTTCCTAAAAAGACTGTGATTTGCTTAATGCTCTAAAACTAGTTGAAAAATATTTGAATCGATACATATCGTAAAGAATCTATCAGTGTGTTTTCAACTGTAATGAGCAATAGTACTGTGATGAGATTTCATGTACTGTGATTGGCATAGAGCAATTGATTCGATATCCTTATTTTGCAATTTGACAGGAAATAGTTACCATCCTTGAAGCTCTTCAGCAATGTCCTATGTCTACATATTCCTATGCTTTAGGCCAGGACATTTCAAAGGCTACAGAATAGACACTACTATGTATGCTCCATACAATCATTGTAACGTTTTTAAAGCTGTCGATGACATTCAAAAGTTTTTGAAAAAATCTTCAGAGTGCTAAAAATAGTAATGCAAATATATGCTGTGCAGTCTATCAACACTGAGTATGTAATCTGTCATATTATGAACGAGGAGAAGGTAGGCCTATGCAATCTAGAGATACATAGACTATATCTAGAGTACATCTTGATGAAAGAGGCAAAAAGCTTTATTTAAAGATAAATCCTTTACCAAGAGAGCAATAGTATGAGGTTTTTGGATTAAATCAACCTGTTACTGGGATTATAGCCCTCTAACATTGAAGAAATTCAACAAAATATGGATCTTTTGTAATGTTTTAAATCTGGAATTCAATAGTATGCACTTTAAACAGCAACGTTACACTTTGATAAGACTAGCAGAAACAGAATTATAATGAAAACGACGAAGATCGTTTCGATCCAGCTATTATATTTGCTTTCGTCGAAATAAGCTTTGGACTAGCCCGTAACGTTTAACTATATAATTCCCTATTTGCTTACTTCTACTGCTTTTGTTTCAATTTATGTTATGCTCTATACCAGCAAGCCAATCTTACACTGCAATGTACTTGAAAGGTGTATTATTGTATTTAGCTGAAGATATATTCAATGAGAAGTTTCAAAAAAATTATTGAAAATGTCTCATTTGAACATATCTCATTTGCAAGCTTATTTAATGCTTAATTACCACCAATTTCTTTATATTTTTTGCTAGATAATAAAGTTGAGATTTTAATTGAAAACAACGCCCATATTGCCGTTCACGATTTTCAAATATGTTTTTGAGTTTTGGTGTTAAGTATCCTTGTTATCTTAGCAACATTTCAGAGTGGGATTCAACTGTCTTCGAATTAGAAAAAGCATTTGAAATCATTCACCGTATCTTTTCATAGTTAAAACTATTTGTCAAGTCAATGAAAAATTTCAAAACTTAGCTACGTTTTAATTTAAACGTTAAGTAATGATACAGTCCCTTATGCAAACCATTCAAATAAAGCAAAGAATTCATACTTATAAGAGTATCAAGAGGCTCAAGAAATAGATGAGGAATGCTTCGACAATGTTTCATTTACTTTGCTATTTCTAGCTAGCTAAGGTTCTTTTCTGAGGACAGCTACAACTTTTTCTGTGGCATTTATACTAGTGTAATTAATCAAAATTTTCGCTACTAGGTCATTTCATGTTTTTTAGTAACTCTAGGGGTAGAAATCTGTTAGCATATTTCAACAGTCTAAGTGATCGAGATATTTGTTTCGATATTTCTTGGATGTGATTCTTCCAGTCAAGAGCATTATCAATATAAACTCATAGGTGTTTCGTACTTTGAACGACCTCTAATGGGTTATTGCGTATATTTGAGCATGATTTGTCCGCTTGATTCTTTAAAGCATCCTCTTCTATAGAACTGATCGAATGATTGCATTGCTTGTTGTCTCTATTCTCGTCTCTACAATCCCACGTTTTTCTGCCATCATTGTTGCTGATATTGGATGATGGACTTTATCTTCAAGTCGCATTCTTTCAAGATATAAGGTCTTGTATGAGATGAAGAATAAACCGTCAAGCAAATTGAGACTCTCATCAAGTGGCAAAGCTAGACGAGAATTGATGGTCGTGCTCATCAGGGACGTAGCGACAGGGAAGTGTGGGGGTGTAAGACCCCAAATTTTAGGACTTGAGAAAAGTCAGGTAAATTGGGTCATTACATTGTCAAAACCAAGTGATTTTTGAAGAGTTGAAGGCTACATTACGCTTGTACAATAGTTGAAAAAACGTATAGTTAAAGGAATTATTTGTACTATATTTGCAAGGACCTTTATCAAAATAGCGTCTTCCAGCCTCTCCGAACTTTTATTTTGGAATTTTTTTCTCCTGGCCCAACCATGGAGTGCTCTATAGTAGACACAGGATACAAGAGAATGTCTATGATATTGAAAATTTTTGATAGATATGCTTGCCCTCCTTCCCATAACACATATGTAAATGGCCAAAGAACATTGGATTGAATAGTAGTTTTTAACAATGGAGCAGCTTACTAACCAGGTAAATTCTACTTTGCACTCCCCCCCCCCTCAAACAACGGGTTCTCGCAATGTCCTTTGTGCTCATAGCTAAGCTCCAGAGACTACAAATGCGTTATAAAGACTGCTCCAATAACCAAGTTTTTGCGATTTGAGAGAATTAATGTTTATTAGTGTACTGAATACTCTTGCTAGTTCGATGAGATGAGAGTAAGGCAGAGACCGACTAAAACCACCACTCTATTTTTTCACACTCATAATAATTTACTCATATTTTTGCTCTACTCTACCGACCTTTCTCGAACAACTACTGATAACATAATAATAACCTCTACTTATACCGTTACAAGAAATGACTAAATTTGACTAATCAATCGTGAATATGAAAAACAGGATATAGATAACCACGAAACTAATATCACAGAATAGCTGTGTTATTTAACCTTAATTCATAAAACCCTAAAATCATAGTCCGCATCCGATTTATAACAACTTGAATCAATACTCTTACGTAAATATGGTTAAATACAATAGAAAGAAAATATTTCAACGAATAGAGAGATTACTTGATGCATAAGTCTAAAATGAATGAAAATAACTAAGTGTGACTACATAACCACGTTTACATGCTTCATAAAAAGCATGCGTATTCCCAACAATTAGAGACAGGAGGCTAATAATGCCACCCGACTAGAGAAATCTATTTCTCTGATATCAGTTTAATCAAACGAACATAAAAGGTTCATAAAGTGAATAGGATGCATTTTCCAAGCTTCTTGCTGATTGTCAGTAATTGTGACTGCGGAGAAAAGTTATCATGGCAAGCATTATTTCGGAATCAAGAAGACTTGTAGATTATTCTTCTACAGCACGCAGGTTAATTCATTGACGTGAGCTATATAACATTTTAAAGTTGCCGGGCAAATTGGTGCTCAATGAAAATGATCATTGAGTTGAGCCCAAGTCCCTCGTCTAGGATTTGCCCATTGCTTGGATTTCCATATTTGAGCAGAAAGGACTTCGCCAGTTTCGTGGCTACTTAGAAACTGCGAGTAATCATACCGCATTATTCTTAAATTATTCTCAAACTTTGGTGACTCTGAACCTTGCTATTCATATAGACTTTATTCTTATAAAAAGTGTGTATATTGTTGCGAGAAATTTTGATGCCATCTTATATCAACTTCAAGTTTGATGAGAATGCATGTTGTTGATGTATAGAAGGATAGGTACAAAGAGATTATTGGTCTGGCAATGCTGTAGAACATTTGCGATGAGACTATTTGAACAACATTTAACATTATAATGAGCCCACTTTATCCGTCTTTGTTGCAATATTTAACATTGCTTTGCCAAGTTCTCAGGTTTCTTCCCTGTACCTTTTAATAATCGCAACCAATTGGAGAGGCCGAACGCTATGTTTTCTTTAGGCCCTTGCTATAAATGCTGGCAAGGATAGCTGACATATCTGCAGCACATACTTCTGTGTGGAAATAGTACAAAACAGCAGTATTGCGGCCGTAAAATTTGGAAAGGTTCTCGCAAAAAGTGTACATTATGTACAGTTTCTCACTGCAGTACCTTTGGTACAAGTTTAGTAGCAATTCGTCAACAGTTGCTTCCGTAAGTAGCATAACTGTGAAGACCAAACGTTCTTATGAAGCATAAGGGCGTTTTGCCAAGTAACCCTCTAATACACCAATCCAGAAAAGACAGTTATTAGTGGAGAGATTCCCTCCTTAATGGTGGCCCACTGCCAGAAATAAAATCAGATGAGCATAAGTTACTATATGCAAGGGAGAGAAAGAGTGCTTAGAAGTAAAAATTTCTGTAAGTTAGACTTTAAAGTCCAAGCAGTGAATGTCTGTAAAAGGTTGGAAGCAAAAGTGAAAGCATTGAGAGCCAACTTTCATGTCCCAAAGGATATATTGAAGAGATATGTTTCATAAAGTCATTCCAATAGTGCTATAAAACATTGTATTATGAGGAAATTTCTCCAAAGGTAGAATAGGTAGTATTGAAAAATTGCACAAAGTCCTGCAAGTTGTAAAAAGGGATCTAATTTATGACATGAAGAAAAGGAGGCTCATACCATAATTGCATGAAGTCACATGAAGAACCAAAACACATGAATGAGCTTATTAATCAGAAAAGAAGCAAACAAGTGTCTTTTATGTAACAAAAAAGACCTGAGTATTCCATAATCTAAAGCAGAAACTGGTAGAAAATCTGTTATATAGAGAGGACCATTTCCATGGAGTATAATTGGCAAAAACATTAAAGATTAGAAAAAGGAACAATTCTAAAAGTTTATGCATTAATATAAAGGCACATTAATTGAGATCAGTCAGAGACTTCAGGGACCAAGTCCAAAGAGACGTTCTTTGCTTTGGAACTCCAATTATTGTATACATGTATGCATGAAGTATTTATTTATCTTGTATATAAGGTAAGGCAAATTGCTAATTACAAGTCAGCTTATGGAAATTAAGATAATATGCCTCAATTCAAGAGATTCAAATAAACTTTCAAAAGCAGACTACCTGGGTAACCAATAAAATGGTATACAATAATCTCCATTATTGAGAACTTATTTTATCAAACTAACCATTTAAAATCCAATATAAAATACCAGCAACAAAGCAACCTTGAAAAACATGATGCTTACACAAAATCCTAAAGCACTGGAGAGCAATAGCAATTCTTCTTGATTGATCAAGAAGTAATCTCAGTACAGAAAAGGGTAGCTATTTAAAAGCCTACTAAGGCAAAGAAAAATATATAACAGCTCACAAGCTTGACAATTGCTACAGTAACAGTCTACTGTTAACGTACGAATTATTGCATTTGCATGACTTCCAAGGCAAATTAAAAATCGATAAAAGTTCACAAGAATGAACATTTGTACAGTTACAGCATGCTATTGATGTATGATTTATAGTATTTGGATGCAAAATTGCAAGAAAACACATTCAAGCTACCAAGACTATTTCATGCGCCTATTTGAAAAGAAAGTTAATTCTTCTTGGCTTCTCCACAAATTTCTGAACTATTCTGTCATGAAGAACATTTTTATCTTCAATCACTTTTATGACATCTTTGTATAGTGATATTCTACATAAGCACCCAAGACGTTCTTGTTCCATTTTATTGAGTATATTTTCACTCTCTTTAGACAAGAAAATGATCTCTCTACAGATGAACTGGAGATGGAAGTTACAGAATTTAATTTCAATACCTTGACCGCTTCTGGTACACTAGTTTCCAGATCACATTTATAATATATTGCAATATTTCCAGAGCGCTGTCTTTGTAAAAATCAGGGTAATTGTAAATAAAGAGAAGCTCATTTTTAAGTGATTGTCTACGGAAAAGGGGACCAGATTTACACTTCAAGAATTAGAGCACATCTGGTGGCACTCCTTTTCGCCATTGTTTGAAAATGCATGGATCCACAAGGTCCAAGCAAGCAAATTTCCTGCAGTCTGTAAATCTCTCAGACAACATAGACATAATGTTATCAACAAGTTGAAAATATAGACTTTTGTAGTTATGTCTTTTACCTGCATTGGAGGATGGTTCCTCAGCTAGACAGACTGTTCATTGGAAGAAATGATGATATGCATTGTCAGTGCGCAAATCAGACAGAAAGTTACCAGAAGCAGATATTTTCTGACAACAATTGCTGAAGTCTATATTTCGATTTTGAACAACCATGTAAAGAAGTCATAACTGTTCCAAAATCCTATCAAAAACATGAACTAGGAAACAAAACAAAAAGCTGTTCATGAATTGGTATAAGCCACTGGCTTGTGATATGGATACATCATGCCAGCCTTGTGGGTTTTCAATAGTCTTCTCCAGTAAGTCTAAAAGGGTTTTGTACTTATCATAAAGAACACTGCTGGTACGTGAACGATAGTACCACCTGGTTTCTCCAGGCTAAGGCATATCAATTTTATTTGAATGCAACAAATCCTTCCTTCTAGAACTGCTGCTAGCAAATGTGCTAAAAGCAGCCACATTTGCAAAGAAGACTAACATAGAACTATATTTAAGCGGTGAGCTGCACAGTGAAAGAAGCAATCAAAGGGATAGTCTTCACTAACAAGGGTTTGGACATCAGAAATGTGTCTAGACTTTACAGAAACCCCATGATACGTCTGCATGATCAATTTATTTTGAATAGAATCCCCATAATGAGTAAAAGCATCTTTGACAATTGAACTAATAGCAGGAGCAGTTCTATCTGTACTCACATTATAAAATTTCAAAGATCTCTCAACAATATCATCCTTTTTATAAGCCTAATAATAACACTAAGCTGCTCCTTAGTTGACATGTCTGTAATCTCGTCAACTTGCACACTCAGAAAAGTGCACAGTTGTATTTCCTCATTAATCTGATCTTGAATGAAAGAGTCTATGCATTCAATCAGATCATTCTGTGTGTTACCTGAAACACCAGTAAAAACTAAATTGTACAGTCGAAAAAGAAAGCAAACAAATTATGCAGCACTTCAATTACAAACTAGACCACAAAAGTGCCCATTCTCTGAGCTTGACAAGAAAAATAAGATATTGCTTCCTTTGGTGGACCAGAAGAATGGCCTACCACAAGGGTCAGTGCACCACCCTACTCTTTTTAATATATACACTAATGACCAAACGGAAGTCGACCGCATCCGCCGATTCATCTATGCAGATGACCTCTGTCTTGCAACGCAGTCAGCATCGTTCACTACTATCGAAACGAGACTGACAGAGGCACTTGAAGGCCTAACTATTACGCTAACAACTTTCTGAATGCCAACCCGGGGAAAGCACAGGTGTGCGCCTTTCATCTGAACAACCACACCACAGACAAACAACTCAATATCACCTGGAATGGCCAAGTCCTCGAAAATGACCGTTTCCCAAAATACCTGGGAGTGACCCTCGACCGAACCCTGTCGTTTGCAAAGCACGCACAAAATGTGAAGGCAAAAGTTGCTGCTAGAAATAACATCCTTGGAAAGCTGGCAAACTCCACCTGGGGAGCAAATCCTAAAACATTGCGGATGACAGCTCTGGCTCTCAGCTACTCAACAGCTGAATATGCCTCACCTGTATGGGCTAGGTCATGCCATGCAAAAAAGATCGACTCTGAATTAAACAATGCGTGCCGAATAGTAACTGGACAGCTGAGACCTACACCACTACCACTCCTATATAGAACAGCCGGGATTGCCCCACCTCAAACCCGGAGAGAGATACAGGCAAGGACGCATAAGCACTCGCAGGAGAACGACAAACGACACCCGATGTTCGACCACAAATACCCCCAGAGCAGACTTAAATCCAGGAGAAGCTTCAGGACTGTGGAAAATCTGGACCCTAATTTATCGGCATTCCGGCGTCTGAAAGCCTGGAATGAACTGTAAACCTACCCAAATGAGGCGATCCAGCCTCCAATTGAAGATTTACCAACTGGGACAGATCTTCAAAGAAAAGACTGGGTGTCGCTCAACAGAGCAAGAGCCAAGGTAGGAAGGACGGCCAGTACCCTGCACAAGTGGAAACTCGCACCTTATAGCGAATGCACGTGTGGCCACCCCAACCAAACAGTCAACCACATTCTCTCAGAATGCCCACAGGGTCCCCACTGCACCGATCAAGATATCCGAGAATGCAACGAGACAGCCCAAGTTTGGATAACCCATTGGTGCGATAAGATATGATGATGATGATTCTAAAGACATTGAAATTTTGTCTCAAAATTTGCGTCCGACGTTTCCGACGTCTGACGCTGAAACCTCAGTGGCTAAGAAAAGGAACTGACAAACTTCGGCTTACTTTCAGATTACGACATTACAACGAAACAATGTATGATTGATGGCCATTAGCACACAACAAGTTTTTCTGAACAAAGCAAGTCAAATACAATCGTTACTTAAGTTAAATTTCTCCGTCCGACGCTAAATTAATAAAAACACAGAAAGCGCATCTAACCTTTACAATGCTGCATTCACTCATTGATTTCAGGATTGAGGAAGCACGCTCTACACCAGATTTCTCCTTCAAAGTATGTAAGCAGAGAAATCATTCTACTGGCTTTTGATTGCTATCGTATCTAATAACAACTGACAATTGATCTTTATCGCTTACATCTGGTGTCGTATCAGCCACCAACGAGAATGTTGATGCCCTATTTTTGTCCAAAATTACCTTGTGCTGCCTGACTTATCTTTATAATTTGATGATCTTATTCTGTGTGTGATGACTCTAGTCGGTGACTCTAGTGGTAAGGCCTCCTTATGCAATCATCATTTCACAACTTTAAGGGGCCACAGTAGCAACTGACGAACTGCACAATCTAGATAATGCTACTGTTCTCACTTTCATGTACATGGTATGAATAGTGTATATGGCTATCTTTACTGATTAGTTTCATGGGAAAAGAAAATTTATTAGCTCTTCAATTTCCCAAAACTCTCATAATGTCACATTTAATTTATACGATGTGTGTGGGTAGTATAGAGGTGACGGAATTCAAGTACCTAGGATCAACAGTGCAAAGCGATGGAGGCAATGACAAAGAGGTAAGAAAAAGGATCCAGGCTGGATGGAACAGTTGGCAAAAGTCAACAGGATTGCTGTGCAACAACAGAGTGCCATTGAAAGTAAAAGGTAAAATATTCAGGGCAATGGTCAGGCCAGCAATGTTATATGGCATGGAAACAGTCCCTTTGACAGCAGGGCTAGAAAATCGTATGGATGCTGCCAAAATGAGGATGCTACGATGGTCTCTGGGTGTTACCCGAAGAGATATGCTGCGAAACGAAGTAGTGAGAGACAGGCTGAAAGTTGGAGTGCTCTCTCAGAAAATCAAAGAGTCGAGACTGAGGTGGTATGGGCACGTGGAGAGAAGAGAAGAGGACTATTTCTGGAAGAGAGTGTTGAGAATGGAGATACCAGGCAGAAGGAAAAGGGAACGGCCAAGACGAAGGTGGATGGATAACATCAAAGCGGACATGTTGGAAAGAGGACTGCAACGTGAAGACACTCAAGACCGTGCTGTTTGGAGGTCGAAAATTTGCTGTGGCGACCCCTGTTAACAGGGAGCAGCCGAAAGAAGAAGATGTGTGTGGGTAGTATGCTGCATCTCTCTCTTTGTGTTTGGCCTCCAAATGGCATGCTTTCTCAAGTAGGGTATCCACCTGATGATTTAATTTGAAAGAGTCGGCATAAATCTATTAAAGCTTACATTGTCACCAATTCTGGTAGTATAGTCAAGGTTTCCAGATGAAAACACCATTATTCAGTGTTTTTACATTATATGCAGTATAAAAACGCTCTAAAAGCTGCAAAAGTAACAATAGTTTGGAAACTGTTATTATGTCGGGGAATACGTGTTTTTCTACTCCAAAGCCATATTTTAAACAAAAATCTACGCTGAATTTAGCATTTTAAACATAGTTTCAGCATAAAATCTTTGTCCAATCTTGTTTTTTCAGTGTATGCACACTCACCGAACTTAGGCCCATTGCAGTGAACAAGGTGCATATAACCGTGTGTGAGCTAAATTTCGTGAAAATGAGTGAATTTCAAGTACAAAACATGTGTTGATCAATTTTTCCTTTTTTCCAGGTGCCAGTGCTTCTCATCTTGTGCCATTGTTTGACCGATGTGGTAGTCCAAGCGTTGTTGCCAAATGTTCATCCTGTAATTTCTGGACAAAGAGAGCACACAAAACAATTTACAGCATCCCTGACTATTCTATGAGGTAACTCTCTATATCATGTACTTGAAAATTTGTTTGCTTTCCGATTTTGAAAGCAGGATTGCTTAGATAGGCTGCAATTTTCGGTTGACATGGTGCTAGGTTTGCAATATACAACTTTTGGCTGTCAGATAGGGCTTTTTCTCTTTTCCCAGGGTCATTTCCAAGCACCGAATCAATTCTTTCACCAGCTACCTATACATTTTGTTTTGGAATATTGTTTAGACGCTTTTAGGTACATTTTTCTACCTGTTGGCACTCTTTGGAAAATTTACCCAGAAATTCTATCACAGATGCCAAAAATACTTCAATGTTTGGCAAACTCCCACCGTCAGTCAATGCCACTATGTCGTTGCCTTGCTTGTCGATGTATTCAAGCAAGTGCTCAAGTTTTCCAGCGCAACTAAGCCAGTCATTTTCGCTATGTATTCCTTCTCCTTTTCCTTAGAATATTCTTACTCTGATACTTGATCCATTGTTCAAATTTTGAGTGCATGCTTTGTAGCTCTGAGAAAATTGAATTCATGCTATTGCAGACAAGTTTGAGTACAAAGAGAGGGCATCATCTGATTACACATGGCATCGAAGAAAATTTTTTAAACAAATTCTACGCATCTTTTAAAATGCTAAAATTTTCAGTGAAGACGTTGTACACCATCAGTAGCTAGGACATAGAACAGATGCAACAGAAAGCGTATAGAACTAATAACTCTAGTTTCTACTCTGCTGCTCTCAATAATGTTGACACATGACAGCATTTGCTTCCAGTTACCAGCCATCATTCAATTTAGCAAGCACTGACAATGGCTACCAAGCTCTGACAATGGCAATAATTATGAAAACCAACGCAGTGAAACCTTCCTTAACAGCCACTCCCATAGAACCGTCACCTGCCTGTGTGGTCATCATTTAAGTCCTTACAATACATTGCTTATATTAAACTTGGTCAGTCACTTTAGTCACCTATATAAGCATATTTCATTCAATATTGCAAAAGCTACATTGCTAAGTTGAAAAAAATGCTTAAATTCTGTACCTATCCTGATGCTTTTCTTCATGGTCTAGCATAATGTAATGGTGATAATCCTCTAAATGCAGCATAATCTACGTGTTACTTTCAGAGAAAGCAAAGTTCTGTTGCAAAAGAATTTAAATTGAATTTTGCTTGAAGAGAAGAATTTCCATCAAGTTCAAAGACAGGGTTCGACAAAGACAGGTGCGGTGGACACCGCTCACAAGCAGATCAGATCTTGCAAGTACTTCACGATAGCCATAATTTTCTCTCAAGTTTCGCTTCATTTTATTTCCATTTCTTTAAAGATAATCTACTAATGCTTTTCATCCCAAGTAAGCCAATTTTGAATATATGAATATCTTACAATGCAACTTAAATAGAGGTGGTCGGTCAGATTGTCTGCTCAGGTAGGTGCAGGTTGAAAAAGCTGGGCCTGCAAGCATCAAAGAACTTTGTCGGACTCGATTCAAAGGGAGATCTATTGCACTAAATAATATGCAATGTTTTGTCAGTCTATGATAAGACAGCAACTTACGAGAAATTTTATGATGCAATGTAATTCGACTCTCATGTAAAGAAGTTTTACAGTGGAAGTACATCACGCAAATCTACTGTAAAGCAGCTTTACATGAACAGTGGATTAATGCAATACTTGTGAGACGATTCCAAATCCTTGGAAGGGGATGCAAAAAGGAATGAATGAGAATTCAATAAGTCTTTATAATCGAAGAACTTGCTCATAGGAAGTTATGTAGCTCGTTCAATATAACATTTATTAAAGTTGACATCAGTGGCGAATTTAAGCATGGCTTATTTAACAACTGCTATAAGTCCTCCAACTCTTTCCTTCTTCACAGCTGTCACAATACTCACAGTATGAATACGTTGTGGAGCATTCTGATGAGCTGTCTTGTTGTTGCCCATCCCGTCTTTGCCACTTTTGGAATCTTCTTTGAAGAAATTTCAGAAGCACAAGGAAGCACTATCACTGAAAATTCAATGCAACAGACATTCATCATACACGAATCAATTCATGAATGCTCGATGAAAGAGAATTGCAAATATGTCGTCAAAAATATTTCAACTGGGAAATTCAATCTGTATAATGACGAAAATGATCTTCCTCTTAAAAGGACAGGACTTCGCATCTGGAAGAAGACGCATCACGGTACGTGATTAATCAATTGCTAAGATATAAGTTAATAGCCACTATTCTGTGTGGCAGAAAGGGGCTTTTGAAAACTTGTGTAGCGCCTCAATGGTGGACAAGTATAGACATTTATGTTGTAAAATGTTATGAAATTCTAGTGCAGGGGTCAGCAACCCGCGGCCCGCAGGGTATTTTGTGTTGCCCAAAAGGCCCCTTTAAATCTGCAGTTCATGCGATCCAATGCATGAGTGGGGGCTACAGAAGCGAAGGGAAATTAACATAGACGTAATAGTACTGTCAAGACAGCACGTAAACAGCTTGCAAATTAGATAAAACGTACAACCATCTATAAAAAGACTAAATCTAAACGAGAAAGAATAAGAATAAGGGTGATCCTCCAAGCAATCTTGCTTTGTGTGTGAATTTAGCTCCTCAAATGAACATATACCTTAATTCTATGTTTGAGTTTACTTATTGCTTCAAAGTTACAGTACGTTAAAATTAGTATATATTAAAATTAAGCTGTATTTAGAGTTGCTGCCAAAGTATGCATTTCATAATTCAATTTTGGCCCCCTCGTTTATAAAGGTTGCCGAACCCTGTTCTAGTGGGATGGGAGGGTGATGGCAAATTTGCTATGTAACAGAGCATACTGCTTGAATTAATTATTTTCATTGAATCAAGCATAACCTATCTTGCATACACTAACAGTAACATGTACATTCAATAAAAGTTAAGTTAATTCTTGATTCAGTACTTTCCTACATGGGCAAGAAAATGATCTTACAGACTTTTGAAATTTCCTAGACTTTATGCTTTCAGGGCATATGAACAACAGTTTAAGCAGCAGAGCATCAATAAAAAGGTGGTATCAAGTGCAGGGTTCATATGCATTCTGCCAAATATTTTTTCCTCACTTTTCCTGACTTTTTGTCATTAAAATGAAGGTACTTCTTCTGATCGCGTACACGTTCTCTTTTTATAAGAAAAAGATTATAATAAAATGGTGCTCAAATGGCCGAAATCTTAAGAAATCTTAGGAAAATTTCGAGGCTCAATTTTGACATTTAAGTGTTTTTAATTGGCCAAAACTCGATATCTCATCATTTTTACATTTAACATATTAAAGATGGAATTCACCTTCGAGTATACAGGATTAACAGCGAAAATTTATTCCATATTTGCCAGGTAATTTCACTTATAAGAAAAACTTAAGAAAATCCCAGGTTAAATTTGGGGAAAAGTTAAGAAACTTGAGACTCATGCAAGCAGATGGTTCTTATAAAGCAAGAAACGTGTATCAGGAATACATAATATTTGTCCTGACCATCTGGCTATACAAAGGATGCCACTGATCCATTTTTTCAAGTAAATAATTGAACAAAGTTTGCCAATTCTTGAGAAAAAGGTGCCTCTCTGGTCAACTGCTTTGTCAATCGAGAAAATATATTTAAAAACCTTGAAACTCCAGAATCTCTTTCTAATCGTCAATATTCCAAACTAACGGTGCTCTCAAAAAAGAAACCATCTACTTTTCCATTGTTTTCTTATAGTAACGAGTAATTTAACTAACTCATGAAAATGACACTGACGCGTTACACATTCTTTCTTACTCGAAACAGCTAAACAGGCCGCAGCTTCAGAATTTCTTAGGTGGTGTGCGAAATTTTTGCCCTACAAAATTGTCTATTGCCTTGCAAAAATGAGATCTATAGTACGGTAAAAAAAGATAGAAGAAACGATTGCAGGAGTAATAAATATAAAATATAACACTGTCTATGCTAAGTTTGAACGTTCTTATTTGATTGGTAGGGTGTAGTCATTCCATGCAAAGTCTATCCCAGAAGCACGTTCTATTCAATAAGAAAGTTCTTTGGCCTAGTACTGAAAGTTTCTTAACTTTCTCACGATTCCAGTACCAAATCTCTTAAGACTTTCTTAGCAAAAATGTTTTGCTTTAGATATTTTGTGCATGCACATTAGTGGAGAGCAAAGAAGCTCCATTTACACCTGAAATGATGGAAAATATTCCTAAATAACAGAAATTAAGCTGTTATAGGGCACTAAACATAACATATATAATATTCTGTACAGAGATAAATCGAAATTAAAAGAAATGCACAATTATAAATGTCTTAGACTTCAAATATCTAGTACTGAACTTTCTTAACTTTTTGAGCAGCTGAGTACTACTTCCTTATAAACCGCTTTCTTAAGAAAGGAGCGTGCATTCATTTTAGTTACTTCTGTTGCCACACAAAGAGAACTTGGATAGAAGGTGCCAGCTACTTGGAAATAGAGCAAGCCCAACACTTGCCTGATGGAAAGCAGGCCAGTAAGAAGAAAGAGAGGGCACGACATTTGTGGACTCTACGTTCAAGCACTGTTGTATGAAAAAGGCAAAGAGAGCATGGGGAATTGGGGGCTTGCCCCGAGAAGAATTGTTTAACGACACGCCCTTTAGAATTCTGGAAATGCCCCCTATAATATAGGACAAATTGGTGCCTTCATTGGTCGTTTTCCGCATAAAGTGGTATGACCACATTCCGGAATTTATACACAGAAGGATTCATCAGCAATATTTCTGACTTGCAAATGGGACGCAATTGCTTTGCAAATTGCTCTTCTTATCTGGTTTGGGGAGGGGTCACACCCCATACCCTCCGCGGCAACTACTCCCTGCAGCCACATCCGAAATAATTTAGAATCTAAGCATTCGAGCAGTGCATATAAGATGGTATCTTTACACGGATTATCAAATGCAAATCTTCAATCCGGATTCCCATCCTACATGGTTGGATTACACTCTCACTTATGAAATGACATTCTGGAATTGCAGATTGTGTATTTGTTTTTCAGACTGCATGTTTGCGCTTTAAACTTAAAAAATGAAATTTGGAAATTTATATAACTCTACAATTGGGCTCCACAGAATTCACTTGACTGATAAAAATTTTTGACTTTTCATTGACTTTTCTCAAGTTTCAGCAAAATGTCCTGACTTCTCATGAATTTTCCTGATTTATCCTGATTGTCCTTTAAACATATACTTCTTTCCGTTTTTGGAAAATGCTTTAGTCTCCATTCCTAAGCCACGCGAGTGCATTCGTCAGTTTCATCTGGCAATAAAAGCGAACAGTGATCATCGCAGAATGAAAGTTGGGTCTTCGTAATGACTGTTTGCGTGGATTCACTGATTTATTTTGAAACTTCTGAAGTAGAAATTTTGGCATTGGGATCAGCAAAAAGAACGGCTTTGATACCTTAGATACCTTTGATACCTTTGATACCTTAGAGAGACTGCAAGAGGCTTAGCCTGGGGTAAAATTGTGAGGTGTGTATGAACAAATGGCGCCGTCACACTGCATGAACTGCAAAATTCCAGTGAGGAATACGTCTTGGAGTTCAGGAATAAAGTTAAGCGAACAAATTTCAATGGATGAGTAAATCTTTTGGCGATAATTTTGAAAATTAACCCTTAATCACGTTGTTTATTAGATTTTTATCAGATACATTGATTCAACTATTCTTTCTCAGTGCTTAGATGTGCCGTACTTTTTTCCCTTTTGAGATCGCATGGCTGTGCCACTATTGGTTAAATGGCAATGTATAAGGACCAATTAGACAAAAATCAGCAACAAAACTGCATTCCTCGAGCGTGCTATGCTTTTTGTAGAAGGGATAGTAAAAACGCCCCAAATAGGCCAAAATTTAGCTGTGAAGGGTAGTTGTTGTGATAACTCTGCATGCTGATTGGTCAATTAGGCTGGGAGAAAATAGACTTATTCAGAGGTATCAACTAATCAAACATTTGGCGGCTATGCTGCTATGCAATCGCTATGTTGTGAGCAAATGAAAGAGGGAGACTA
Organism: Cassiopea andromeda; assembly: GCA_018155075.1. Classification (NCBI taxonomy): domain Eukaryota; kingdom Metazoa; phylum Cnidaria; class Scyphozoa; order Rhizostomeae; family Cassiopeidae; genus Cassiopea; species Cassiopea andromeda. The sequence goes on along the minus strand of WIPJ01004632.1, from coordinate 88,046 downwards.
GTCAAAACAGGACTGTTTCATAAACAATAATTCTGTCTATGGAAAATTTGAACAATTTAATGCTTTGAGCTAATATGTTTCTTGAATCTATACATATAAGTATTAATGGAAAGTGATGAATTGTATGCTTTTACATTTTGTTGAAGGTGACAACAACTGCAACATTAATCCCTGCAAGTTTTATGAACGATGTGCGTATACTGCAAGCAGATATTCATGCGTTACGCAAACAAGTAAGTAGATATCATACACAGTTTACAAACCAAATTCCAACTTTTCAATTTACATGAAATAGTTAAGTTATGTTTTTGACTTCAATCTGGCGCAATACCGTCCTTTTCTTACTTCATTACTTTTGCAAAAGTTTTTAGTAGATGCATTACTGTTGTATAATATTTAAAATAGTTATATGTAGTTTTTCAGGGTTCATAGGACTGCCCATATTGTTAAAACCTATTTTTGAGCCTTTGACAGTTAAAGCTAATCATTGCCTGGACAATATATTGCCACGCGCGAGCCATGTAGTAAAATATTATGCTGCTCAGAATCTGAAAATGATAAAATGCCTTTCGCGCATGCTTTTTCCTTCTCTGTAGGGAATGACTATTATGTAGTTCCTTGCACATTGTCAATATATATTTATAACACCTAAGGGACACTGTCATCAAGTTATATTATTTCACAGTAAGATATAACTACTTATAAGGGATTTCTGAGTAGAGAGCGTTAGGATATTGACAAGGCTAGAGCAGAATTTGCCGTACTGATTTTCCAAGACTCACTTTGTTGAACCCGCGAAAATTAGCTTCTGAGCAGAAAATGGCATAGTTAGGATGAAAAAGTTAGTCCTGTCCCTTTGGAGTGAAAGGAAAAACTTAAGAGGGGGACTAAAAACTTTTCTTAACCCTGCTGTTTTGAACACTCTATGGACAGTACCCATTTTCAGATAGTTAAAGTTGACATACATCTCCTACAGACACAATGCAATTTGCATGACTTCGCTTTTACCTTGAAGATAGATTTAAACACCATTTTTATCGACATAAGTCCCCTTCTAAATCACAGATTTTTGTTTTCAGAACTGTTGTAAAACATATACTATATAGAATTAAATCATATATTTCACTGTTAAACAAACCATTTTGAGATAACAGTTGAATCTCATAAATATCAAATTGCAAATGCCAGGCAAATCAGTCCTCAATGGAAACTCCAATTCAGTTAAGCTCAAGCCGCACATCAAGGGTTTGCCTATGCTTGACTTTTCCGTTTTTAAGCAGAAGGAATCCCACCAATCTTTTGGCAACATAAAGGCTGGGGGCAATCAAACTGCTATCATTATTGCACAAATTCAAAAGTTCATATGCAACTTCATTCTACAACAAAGTTTGATTGATTCAGCAAAAGAGCATCCCAACATTGGCACAATCAGGGATGAATCTTCTTCTGGTTAGTTATGATCTGTTGGTTGTTTGGCTATCACCTGATGCTATATATTCCAACATGTATTTCCAAAAAATACCTTCAGTATGCTAAAATATGACTTAAATCTTCCTTGCCATTCTAAAGCTTTGAGGTTCAAAACATCTTTGCAGGCTTTTATTGTGAGGTAGAACAGTGAGACTCATTACCTTCTCTTAAAACCAATATTCAAAAGCAAAATAGGATTATAATAAGCAATGAGGAAAATTCTATTCTCCAAATGTATTCCATAAACCCACAACCAAGGAAAAATGGGATCTATCAGAACTATCTTAGCAAAGTTTCAGATACTTCTCAACTATTTCACCTTCCCTATCCAAACGAATGATGACACTGAGCTCCTACTTAGTAGAAACATCGGTTGTTTCATCTACCTGAATGTTCGAGAATCTGCAATTTTCAATTTCCTTGTCAATCTGATCTTGGATGACAGACTATGTGCATTCAATAAGATCATTTTGCATCTCTGAAGAAACGCCAGTGACAACACCAGAATGTAACTGTAGGAACTATTCCTTCTATTCTTGCTCGTTCGATGAGATAGTAATTAGAAAACACAGATCAACTCCAATAAGAAAAAAAATTTACGTTTTGCTTTCATGGCTAGCTCATTCGACTCTCAATTGTTACGACTGACTCAAAATTTTACCTGCTAATGCTTATCATGCAGTAACAAGGAACTATGACTCAACTAAACTAGCCAATCAGAATTTTTACAAACAGTAAGATATATTTGCTTTGGCCAACCCCTTAACAATATTCTAATTCGTTAGCTGTATGAAGGTACAATCACTTTCCGTATCTCGTTTTCAATGTGAGATTCTTACGCAAAATCATATACAAACAATAAAAATGAAAATAGCTATAATTACTTGAAATGTTCCGACTTTTCAATACTTTAATGAATGAACACAACTAAAAAATGCTTACATAACCATGTGCCTCAGCTGACTTGGAAATGCAATTGCCAAATGGCCACATGTGCGTTTACCGCAGTACCCCTTCACCTTCTGTCAATTTCCTATGGAGACCACGTTCAAATACAGAATCAAATTTTGCAAAGCATTCAAGTAGTTCCCTATAATTTCCCTTATTAAGGGTAGCGTTAGATTCATCGTGGCCCCTAAAGGCTAATTCTTGTTTGCTTAAGAATAAAACAACTTCAGAAATGGTTTTAAGCGTCTCCCTGTTCTGCCTTACCTGCTCATTATGGCGCTGCATTTCTTCTCTTCCCGCTCTTGATAATAGAATATCAACCCTTTCTGTCGCGTCAAATGTCTTCCACTTCTTATAGGCCTCCAAATAGCAGTTCGATCGTTCATGCATTCTGCAATCGGAAAGAGAACAACGCATATCGGCATATCCTTTTCTTGTCCACGTTTGTGATTTTCCTGAGGCAAACAAAAGGTACGGCCAGCAAAAAAGTCTTTTTGTAAATTAGTTGAGCCACAAAGCCATTCTTTCTTCGCATACCAGCCGTCCTGACAATGGCGATTGGCAGTTCTAGCTCCTAGTTTTGGCTGGGGCTTCTTATGCTGCAAGATCTCTTTCTGCTCACCAACAGTTCTTGCACTCAATGATTTCTCTATAAGCTCATAAATAATGTCTTCAGCTCCTCGGCTACTTTCTTCAACCAATTCGACAACTTAGAACTACTTTCCACAGCTACAACGTAAGTTCAAATCGTGATTTTGACCGTTACAAGCATCCTGCATGTCAAACTATGCAGGAGATGTCATCACGATAGCTTCTAAGGCAATCACGTATTAAGCCCTTTAGCCAATCAAAATGTTCAATTCCAGCGCAGCTCCAAGACATCCTAGCGGCAATACCGTCCTAGCTCCTGCCATTAAAATGTTGTAGAACGATTGTTTTTTCTATTGTAAGGTAGTGCAGGCACAAAGACGTGCTGAAATACTCTTTTTTCAGCTCTTGCCATCTCAGATGGCAGGAGTTGGGCTCAAAACAAAGTTATTCTTTGATAACCAATTAAAAATGATTTCATAAATGGCAAAACAAAAGCTGTAGTGAATGAGTTCGCTATGCAAGAACGAGCTAACGGTTGGGAATTGCTACCTTCGCTTAAAAATTAAATTTTAGCCACTTTTGAAAATGTTGATTTTATTGAAATATTTTAGTCCTGCGGGGCAGGAAAGGCAGGACTTCTAACTTTGCCAATGCCTACAAGAAGCATGCAAGAACTCATTTCTTAGTAGTGCATTACAGAGATAAATGCTTTACACATTGTGATTGTCAACTGAGAAAAATAATTATGCCTTGGTGAGTGACTCCACATGCCATATATAGCTTTATATTTAATATTCTCTTAGTCTTACATGAACTTTCTGAGATAGCAGGGCTACCAGCACAAAGTATAGCACATCTTTACCCAACTGATTTTAATAGCGGAGTGCCTGCACAACAACGCTAAGGTTAAAATATTCGTGTTAATACAACTCTATAAAGCTAATCTTCAAAAGCTATACTACAAGATAATTCTAAAATACCAAGTTGCTGAGTTATGTATGATAAAGTATTAATCATTTGCTAAATTTTGATATTGTATCATGTTATAAAATCACTTTATTGTTTACGTCTACTTGAAGACGCATGTTCCATTTAGTTAGGTCCATAATAACTTAAGTCAGTTAGTACTTGTGATTGCAGCTGTAGATTATGCAAAATTTTCTCTAAATTTAGTTGCTTTTAGCAGTAAGTAGTTCATTTATTGTTAAATTTTCTATAAAGCTGGCTTTAAATAACGCATTACCAAGTCAACTTTAGAAAAAGTTTTCAAGTAGACACTGGGGTCAAATTCGTGCTATTATTTTTATGACACGCTTCATCTGAGATTGATGAACTTCTTCTTCACTTTGTTCCACAATGCCAACGACGAAGCATTGGATGATCCTCACGCATTTCATCATGAATACTTACTCAGGTGTATTGTACTTAAATCATCCACATGAACAGCAATAATTTTAATTCTGCTCAGATCATATGCTGTTGCTGTCATTTGCTCATTTTAAATATGTATGCATCTGCTGTTGTATTATGATGAGCTGCCTCGTTTTGGCAGACATTCGTTCATTGTTAGAAAGTCTTCCTGTTTGTTGTTGAATGATAAATGAAAATCTTCCTGTCTCTCAACATTTCACTAAACATTGCACTAAACACTTGGCCATGTTTGATGTCATTAGTCATGCGATTTACCTATCAAATCAGTGGAAGGCAATTATTACTATTGTGCTTGCACCACTAAACAAATGCTTAGTGCAGTGCTCAAACGAACAAAACATCGCTGAACTTTACCATGAATAATGAAATGTTGAGGCAATGAACTATAAATTCTCGACGGGTTTTAATTGTCGCTAAGCAAGAGGAAACATCGCTAAACAATACTAACAATACTAAAAAAAGTGTTTAAATGCTCTCAAAATTTCGTTAAAAACGTTTAGCGATGTGTTATGAAATGTTAAGAGCAGTTCACCAGGGCCTTACTTCCAACATTTCCGGAACTTCTACCAGTTTGCACAACAAATCTTCCTAGTTTAATCTTCCACTCTTTTATATGTTCTTTCTGTGGTGTATGCACACTCATCATGTACGTGAATTCATAATCGAAGGTCACCTTTAACCAGTGGCGGACACTTTTCACATTTTTCTGGGGAGAAGGGGAGGAGAAGATATCGTAAACGCTAAAGTGCATTTTATATAAAACTTACTGTTATAAGCATGTTCTTAATAGGAGACAAGTAGTTGGAAAACGCCCTTTATTAAAATAAAATTTGTATCAGTGCTCTTTATGCTGAGAAAGACAAACTGATCCCTAAACTTTTTTCATCGATTTTGAACTCTTAGAGCAACGCAAGGAAAGCCACGGCAAACTTATACCTGCACATCACTGGAAATTATGGTCCTGCCTGTTTGCTCTTAAATACCTGTATGCCAAAGTTTAAGAAATAGAAATCTCACTTCAGCACGCTGACCTGTACTTTGTCGGCTATTGATTTCTGAGAGCCACTACTAGTAAATCTGTTTCACAATTTGTAAGTCTGAAATTATTGCTCCCGTTACCAAACCGAGTTTCCACAACTGCTCTCAACAGTGGTGATTTCTAACGAACTTGAAAAGGGGTCTATGTGTATAGCGCTATGAAGAGTTAAGGGCTTGGCTATAACTCAAGTGTTCAGACAAGAAAATTTAGGATAATCATCTTGTCGTGTTGTGAACAATTAGAATGGTCTCAACATCCATTTAGAAGCGAAAATTTCATGATAGCAATCCATCATATAACAGTTTGAGAGGCAAGGAAAACGCAAAAGCTTTGTGGTAGGCCGTGCTTTCAACAAGAGGGTTCCACCTCCAGAATCTTCCCTTAATTGGATGAGGTAATCCAAGTTTCTCCTTGCCATTATGACGCTGTTCAGTAGAATCTAGTCAAATGTGATTGTAGCTTTGAGTTTCCTCTGGCATTTAGCATACAGTGGAATTTAAAACTTGACATTAGTGATTGAGACAAAGCTTTGCAAACAACTTTTTCTCCTATGCATTCTGGGTTTGGAAACCGTTATCAGCGCTTGAACGATGGCTCATAATGGGTGCATTGTAGTCAGGTGTAGAGAGCCAAAAATTTAGGCAGGGCATTAAGTAGCTGGGATGGAGAGGTCCTGTTGTTCATGATAATGAAGGAAAAGAAGATGGGAGTTTTGATGTCAGGGAGCGCCACTTCAAGATAAATTTGAACATGACGGAAACGGCCATTCGATACTCATAAGTAGCTCAGGTCTTTGGCCTACAGGTCCACTATAACAAGAGGAGTGGCCAATGTTATGAAGATAAAAATGAAGACATAACAGAAGAAAATAGTCCTGTAGATACACATTCCAGTAGATGTTTTGAATACTAAACTACTGTCATCCTCAATATAGTAAAGACACTGAACTAGACGTAAAGATTTCATACTAAAATACTGCTAAGATACAAAGCAGTGATGTGCTGAGACACATTCTGGGGGAGCTGTTTGACCAATGGGCCAACTATTGTTTCTGAAAAGAAAGTCACAGAAAATGATGTGGACAAATCTCTTGCGGCATAGCTGACTTGCAAATTTGAAAATATTGGTGGACGTGGCGCACCCACACCTTCACATCAGCATATCTCTGACACAAAGAGGATCTATGCAAGAGGATCCTCCGTAACATCCTTGTTTTTACCTGTTTCGTATCTACAATATAGCTTCCCTATATGCCCTTATTTTTCTATTTTCAACATTTTCCATATTGTTTACAACTTAATTGCTTATTATGCATTCTTTTTTGACAGTTCAGACATTGACAACAGTTACAGGATGTCTCAAACCTTTACAAATATTATCACTTACTAGCATACTTATTGAGGTGACATATCCAGCCGGACGTGGGCAACCATGGAAAGCCAGAGGCATCTACCTCCCATCATCCTTCTCAATTTGAGCATCGAAGGATATCTCCCAGTGATTTCAATCAAATTATCTATATAGCTTTTCCTCCGGTTGCTTCTTCCTCCATTCCTCATGCCAATCATGCTTACCAATCCATCCTGTTTTTCCATATGGCCCAGAAGAGCTTGCTTATAAATTGTAAATTATTATTATAGATTTACATTTCAATCCTTTTGTCCCTCTTTGGCATCTTTTAGATTTTTCATTATTTAATCCTTTTGTTTAGGTTGTTGTCCTTTAATATACTTAGGATGATACTAGTATATTGTCCAAACGTCTACCAGATTGTCTTTTTAATGGATTATCTTTATAACCAAGAGACTTCATTTTAACTTTATAAAGCTGGCTTTCTCTATCAGTGACATAAGTTGACATAGTTCTCCATTGGTCTTTATTGGCAGGTTGAAGTTAGGATATTTTGCAGTTGGCTAAAGATTTATACAGCATTCAAAAAGGAAGTTGTCGATCTTGTACTCTGAAACAATGATGAATGCAGCAGTAGTCGTTAATAACATTCTGAATGATATATGAATTAGATAATAAGATATTTATGTGCTACATGCAAAAGTGGGTAATTGTGCCTAGACAATTTGAATACTGAATTTCAATGGCTGTTTGATTACAGGACCTTAAGAAAGCTCTCTTTATAATATGCTGTATCAGAATATTCAAATGCTCAATGATATATGTTCTAATGCTGGATGGAATTTAGGATAAAAAGACGCTTCATAGTGTCAATCATAATTTTATGAAGCGGTGGACAATGAACTCCAGATAATTAGCCAACGGATGATTCAGATTTTTACTAAATACTTATTACGGATTTTTAAAGAGTTGAATCCACTTTGTTTGGAATTTCCTCGCAAAATTGTCAATATATCAAAGCAATATCAGAAGAAAATCTTCTTATGGGAAGAAGGAGACAAAAAGTAATATATTTAGCGGATGTTTGAGAACTATTTCACTAACTCGCCGTTGGTGTTGTCGAGGTTGTTTATTGAAGGGCTTCTGTAAATTTATACTTCCCTTCTTTCAACTCAATTCATAGCAATTACAGGAAGCCATAGAAAATGTCTCAGTCTCATTAGTTTCAAGCTGTAACAACATCGTTTTAATCTTACTTCATTTTATGTTTCAAATCTTAACCCTCCTGTTCATCCTGATTCCTGCTTTCCGGACTTTATTAACCCTGATCAATCCAGAACATGCTGAGTATACTTATTTTTGCTTTGTTCTAAAGCTCAATATAATTATGAAAATGTTTAAGATGCTCTGAGGTTGTTTCCCCTATTATAAAACAGAAGAAATTGCAACAAAATTTAGTTCGTAGAAATTTAAAGTTTCTGTAAGTGCTGTAACATATTTGGATACTCTGAGGGCACATTTCAAATTGCTGATTTGCTTCTAGATTTAGCATTATTCAAGAATGCTACTCAGTCATCAAACTACACTAGCGCGGGTATTACATTCATTGCCAATAAAGCAGTGGATGGAAACATTGCACCAGATCTCTATAGAGGCAAAGCATGCTCCCATACAGAGGACGAGGATCAACCATGGTGGAAAGTTGATTTCGGAAAGATTTATAGTATTACAGGGGTTGAGATCACAAATAGAGTGGACTGTTGTGCAGAGAGATTAAAGAATTTCACTGTTACTGTTGATGATCATTTGTAAGTATACCACTTCATGCTGTCATTAATAGAAATTCACATATGTTCGGTGCAGAAGACGGAGGCTCATATTCATATTCATATTCAAGTTTTATACACAAAACCCTTCAGCATAATTACAGAAAAAAGAAAAAAGAATCTACGAACTAAGCTATATATAACGAAAGTAGCTATTAAAATTGAACAATAATCTTAAAATTTTATTGAGATTGTTTTAGCTTTTTATTCCAATAATTTAGTCACACAATGAACAAATCATTTGAGTACTTTCTATAGTTGGAGTAGTCAGCTTGTAGGGAGTTGTCACTGAAGGGGCACATTTTGAGCTTTTCTTATCGGACAAACCAAAAACACACATCAAACATAAAGGTAACACTTTTATAGCATGTCTGTTTGAAATCAAACAATGGTTCAAAGGCAAAGTCTTCAAAAACCATTGTTGTACTATTAACAAAATCGTTTGCTCACATTTGCTCCAACATCTTGGCCTCTTAATTGCTATTAAACTTATGGCAAGGGAGTGTAAAGATTCAAGGGAAGCGCCTGTAAATGTTTACGGCCACACACCTACAAATGGTAAAGGCAATTGTATGTTCCCTTATACTCTCATACGTAAGGTAGTGGCTGTCGGAGTGGGGCCGTTCAAAAAATTCGTAAGCTCAACTTCATTGATTTTTGGACCTCCCTCTCCCTTGTTCACTTTTCTATATTTTCATACTACCCCTTCCCTCAGAGCGCACGTACTTTTAAGTCATTAAACTGCCCGCTTAAGCATTTTTATTAAATGTTTGTATAAAAATCAATGAGATTGTGGACTTTCGTGTAGAATCTTTATAGGACAGTTATATTTAGTCAGGATACTCCACTAGTAATTACCGCTTGAACATTACATGAGCGTATGCATATTCTTTTAAAAGCCCCCTCCCCTGCAAATTTCTAAACGGGTATCCCCTTCTCCCCTCCCGAGCGTATATACTTTCTGAACAGGCACGTGGAAAGTGAGCGAGCATTTTGCCAAGGCTCAAGTGTTGAACGAACTATTGACTTTCCATACAGGATCGAGTGCTCCATTCGCTATGTAACTACTTTCGTACACCCGTGCAACCTTGAAAAGTTACTGCTTTTGAGCATTTACATTTTTTCTGGATGGACATCGATGTTGGATCAGCTTTTCTCCCCTATATCATTGCATATAACAGCTAAAGCAGCATTATTTAGATTGCTATAGCTTTGAAGGAAACTAGGAACATGGCAGCTGGAGCCGCTGCCTGGAAAGAAACTCAACGCATTGCAAGAGATACAGAACAGGGAATTTTACCTTATTCAATGAGCCCCTATTAAGGAACAGATACCAACCTGATGATTAAGTGTTGCAAAGGTTATCACATATGACCGGACCCCCATGGTACACAAGATTCTCAAAGAAATCTGCTCGGACATTTTTAAGGAGAAATTTATAAGGTGAACTCAGGTCTCAAAATACAAAATTTGCAGAATAGACGACCTCCAAATACCTAACCAACGGCAGGAACTCTCAAAATTGTTTTCTTACGTTGGCCCAAATGTCTGGAATGACATCCCAAAGGACATAAGAAATGTGAAATATATGCCTTTCTAAGCATAAAATGAAAACCTACCTCTTGGACCAATAAACCAAAAATCAACAAAGAAGTAATATATCCCTAGCATGACCTCCTGGTAGAACAGTTTAAAGTTTATTTCGCTTTTATCTTTGTTTTGTACGTAACTACCTTTATTTAAGCTATTACATACATATCTGAAGGAGTATCATGGATTGTGTATGAATAAAATATATTTGAACAAATATATGAATAAACATACATGACCGTTGCCAAAGTTAGGCGATTTGTCCATGTTTTTGCTATACAATGGTCACAATAAGTCTTCTTTCCAAAATACACCAAGACAATCCCTCAAGATTCATAGCAACCTACTGAAGCCGTAACTACTAGTACCATGATGCATTGCGTGAAGCACAGTAGTTGACGTCATTAACAAAAAGGTCTATTTCTTAGCAAGGCAGGATTTTGCAGCAAGCGAATTATTAATATTGATAATTATTGATATGCTTATGTTTTTCTCCAAGTTCATTGATTGTGTTGGAGTTTATGATTTTTTGTCGTTTCCAAGGTGCTTCGAACAATCAAGCCCGCTACCAGCTGGAGCTTCTGTCAAAATACCTTGCAAAACAGTACTTAAAGGCCGAAGCTTAACAGTTAGGCTGAACTACAAGAAGGCATTGACATTGTGTGAAGTGAAAGTTTATACTACCGATGAAGGTAATTGGAAAAATATTTTTAGTACCGTGTTGTTGATTTTGCAGTTAATTTATATTCTTAGAAGTAGCTATAGTAGAATAGACAAATACATGAGGAGGAAAAACTTGAGAAAATATAATATTATATAATAAGATAGAAGGAACTTACACTTGTGTTATAATGCATGTTTTATTCAAAGTTTTCAGTGAAAACTCTCAATTTTCAGAAATATAGCAATTTATATCATGTTCTACTGGTTATTCAAATGAAAAGTTTAATGCCTTTCCACTTGCATTTTCAATTACTTAGATTCCTTTGCATGTTTCTATTTTTTCCACTTTTGATCTATTTTACTTCATTTTACTGTGTACTTTTCCTAGTCTGGCAATGTTTAAATAGTAAACATAGTCAGTTTTAGTCATTGTTTTTTCTAGTATAGAAAGGCCCATTTAAGGGCAGTGCTTGTGCAGAAGAGCTCTCCTCTCGATAGTTAAAAAAGTCAAAGTCAAAATCCTTCCCGCGCCAATGGTGCATAGGGCGGAGCCTATCTCCGTGTCTATAGCCCTAGGCCACGCGTCTGCGAATGCAGTGAGGGCTACAGCGGGGGGCTGATCCACTAGTAGCTCCGCGTGTTTAACTTCCCCACTCCTTTCTTATTTTTCGAGCGCCAGAAGAGAAAGGCAGCGAGTACCATTTTTAAAGTCTTTGGTATGACTCGGCCGTGGCTCGAGCCATCGACCTTCCGATTGTGAGGCAGACGCTCTACCAACTGAGCCATCACACCGGTTAGTTAAGTATATCAAAATAAAAATGGAATGAAATCACCATACTAACATTCCCAATACGCAGCACATTGAAATTTGAAGTGTAGAGGAATTGAGAGGCAAGAGGACTTCTAAATCTAATACGGTGGAAGGAATAAGAACTTCATGATGATATCCTCCATTTATATGAATAAGTGTATCATTTTTTGGCAAAAACAATGACAAAGTAACATGAGAAATAGACAAACTGCCAGTCTCAATTATAGCTCCTCAGTATAGTCTCATTTCCATATTCATAAAATGATTATAGTTGCTTACGAATAGGATGTAAATGTACTTGCAGCAATATTAACTGATAACTATATGTTTGCTTAACTTATAGCTCCATGCTGAAACTCCAGTAAAAAAAATATGTGAATAGATTTTCATTCTATTTTTTTCAAAAGCAGTAGTGCAGATCAGTGACAGGTATGTTGTCCATACCCCTTTCCACAGATGCGTAAGCCAGTTTACTTATCATATAGATCTGTGGTCTCGTTTGATAAAAGGTTACAGAATTGTGTATGTTATTGCCTAACGGGTAAGAGATTACGCACGTCAAGCAGTTTCCTCAAATGTTCAGATTCATTGGTCCACTCTTCTTTTTGCAACTCATTTTCTTGACTTACTCAGTACGGTTTAACTATGGCACCATATACACCACAAAAAGAGCATACTTCATGATTGTATGCTAGAGTACTCTATTCCAATCTAATTTAAAACTTTTGCTCATTTTTCTGTGAACGTTTTTGGAGAAGCCGTTTTCAATTGTTTGCCATACAACATGTACTTCCTGCTTTCCGTTAGAATAGAGCTTCAATATAGTATTCTTGCTAAACATCCTGCATTAGCATGCCTACGTCTAGATTCAGCTAGTCACACCCAGCATTATCAAAAAACCTATAATTGAATGCCCAATCAAAGAATTCAGACTCTCATAAATCACCTTGTACCATTCTGGATAGCTTAGGGGCTCCAAGGAGCATGGAAAGGTAGGAAATTCGTCTAAAGGACAAGAGAACTCGGCCAAAACTAAAATGGAACAAGAGCTTTGGGTCTTTTCTGGAGATATGTAGAATATGTTTCGATATGCAGGTTGCCTGTTGGTTTTTAGAGTTTTGAAATGCAGACTGAGCTGAAGTAATGTCGAAGCATTTCTTGTTTTCTCTTCATCTTAATACTTGATAAAGCTTTGCAAAAAGACATTTTCTAATACATTAACAGCATGTTTGGGCACATTTATTCTGGGAGAACCTCTGAGATCCCTACTTTCTTGTGTGTGGAACCCTTAGCTTTGCGGTTGCAGTCCATCAATCAGCGGACACGTCATCACTCATTACGAGCCTATTTGGTCTCATGCAAGAGTAGGTTGTGCACATATCCCATACATGGGCCATTCTCACGTGAAGTACGGGGCATTCAAAGAGAAGTATTTGACGTAATACAAACCCTGAAAAGGAAATCTCAAATGCATTTTTTCATGAAATTTGATCCGTAGAGCTAAAACATTTGCAAAGCAGCTTTGTAACCAACGAAACTTATTCTTAGTAGAAAGTTTCAAGTTAATCAATTAAGCAATATTCTGTTTCTTGAGATAAAATTAAACAAATAACGTCAATTAAGCAATAGTTTGCTTCATGAGATGCCTCTGAATTGCTAAGAGCTAATCATTAATGGTTTAGGACTTAGCTATGCTAATAGAAGGAATTTTATAGAAATTTGACGAATTAAGCTAATTTCTTAATACTCCAGAAAAATATGGCAAAATATCCTGTGATGCTCCTGCCAAAATCGATGGCAACTGTAAATTTGTAAGCAATCTCAATCAAACACAGTCTTAAACTTGAAAGAACATTTGTCATCTGTGTTGTTAACTTTCAATACATTGTATCTTCATCAAAACTCTGCTCATTTTATTTAATTTGTGTCTTTAGCTAGGAAATTACTTTTACACTTTAGCTTGACATTTCATGAGAAAGTCCCATGCATGCTATCAAGTTGCTGTATCTTCTTCGATACGAGCTCAAGTGTAGATAGTAGATACCAATACATAAAAGTTGATACGTTGCTACAACTTTCACTCAAACAAGGAAAAAATACCGCTTTCATGATTTTGCTTCGAATATGCTCTATTCTAGCTAGCATTTACAGTACCATTTTTTCATGTCTTCAATATCAACCGCTAACTTTTTCAATAGATGAAAGCATGTTCTTTCTTTGACTAACACAAATTGATACGGCTGTGAAACCATGTAAATAATCAATTGCCTAAAATCTGAAGCAAAAGTTGTAAATTAAGCTTTTAAAGTTTAAGCTAACTAAGTCAAATTTTTGCATTTTTAAATTGCTTTTGTAAGTTTTGAACTAATTAAGTCAAAAATTTTTAATTTTAAATTAAGTTTTTACAATAGATGCCCTCCGTTTATTAACTTATTCCATAGAGAGAGTAGCTTCACATCAAAATAACATGAACACACACACTGAATACAAGTGAACTAGAAAAGATGAGCTGGGATACTCAGAATGTAAACGGGGCTCAACAGTGCATGCTATTTCTTTCAGCTTATGGCAGAAAGTTGATAAAATTGGCTAATTTATTCAAATGCTTAATTAAATTTCATTCATTCATCTTTCAGATATAAATGACTGCCTCAGCAGCCCATGTCAAAGTGATCAAATTTGTATTGACTTGAACAATGCCTATGCATGCAATTAAGTTGCACGAATACAGGTTACTCTCACACTATGGTTTGTTTGTGATGTCACTTCCTGTTTAAATGTATAAACAAATGGACCACGTTTGGTAGAAAGTATTTATCAGTAATAATTCTGCATTCTAGATAGAATTTTGATAACTTTTAATGCTCCTTGTATTGAAGTAGGAATTGCAATGTATTAGATCTTTGGAGCAGCCTATTGTGTTTGGGGTACGGGGTGTACTGTTGTTGAGCGGTAGGTATTCCTGAAAAGTGAGCAAGTCTCGGTACCAATCTTTGGCATATGTGAAGAATTATGGACGTCAATTGAAAAGACATACTTTTGAAGAAGCATACATTTGCAAAACTTTTATTAGAAAAAATTTTATTTGTAGAATATTTTGGCTTTTAATTCTGAAAAAGCACTTTTCAATAGCTACTCCTGACAAATTTATGCTCGATCAGAAAAATAATGGTGATATAGATAATTGAATAACAACATAGTTCCTATAAAATCACTATATTTTGAGTCCAGATGGTTCTAAACGTTGTTTATAAGGCAAGCTTTATGTCTTCAAAGGGTCATATTTCAGTCTAGTTTGAAAATATTTACCCAGAATTGTCAAAAATGCCTATTGTAAGGTAATCTATTACTCCATAAAGTCAAAGTATATACCTTATAAATATATATTTATACAACGTCACCACTAATGAACTGTATGCTAGTAATAAAAAATGTAGAAAAGGCTATGCTGCCAGGTTAGTATTCATAACAGTTAAGAGTTAGTCGAGGGGTTTCTACTCATTCAAAGATAAAATAGGTTAATTTGATAGAGATAGCTTTTGGTTTGCACACAGCAAAAACCATGAATTTTTCAATTGAAATCCATTCTGAAAATGAGCGAGCGTCTGAATATCACATCACACCTGAACTAAGACGCTTAATAGATAAGTTTTGTAGGACCTTTTAGTGTGATTTTGCAAGCGGGCTACTCGCCTACCAAGATATCATGTTTATGTAAGAGCTTGCAACTTACTGCAAAAAGTGATAACGTGTTTCCTCCATAATGCGTTGTAATGTAACTGTATGAATATTGGCACACAATTGTAAAATAGCTCAGGAAATAACGATTTTATAATCTTCTATAGCTGATTCTACCCTGAAAGCAACCTAAACCATTTCATTAGTCTTTTTATTACCTCTTTAGTGGTCTCTAGAGCACTCTCTAGTGTTTTAACTACACTGAACTAGTTTGCTAGCCTGTTTCCTGGATTCGTTGAATACTCCTTACAATTTCAGAGACTTATATTCACCTTTGTGTATAACAAGGTGATCTATCTTGTGGTGATTATGTTTCTCACGAACCAAATGTCGATCGAAGATGCAGCTTTTGTTTTTGTGTAAATTAAGCTCGAAAGGTATTTAGGCTGTGATGAAGCTTGAGCATAAAATCGTTCGCACAATATTGTAAAATTTGAGCAGTACAGCATTGAGTATAGCACTTTGAATAGCATTTAACTTTAGAGCAACGTTTAAGGAGTAGCAATTATAAGTTTATTCTCACAATTAAAAGTATATCGCCTTATAGCGCTTAGTTTTTCATGTTCTAAGTCTGCCCAAATAATGTGTTTCATATGCATTTCGATAGCACTACACAAGAGCAATATGTTGATGTTGATTGCGTAGTTACGCAAGCATGTGTGTGAAAGACGATATCACATCATTATAGAAACAGAACAGTTGTATGAACAAATTGATGCAAGATGCTAATCAATAAAAGACAGTTTTGGTGGCCTTATTGAGGAAGTAAACCGCTGGTTGGTGACATATTCTAGAAAGATAATCTCACATTATAATAAAAACAATAGAGCAAAGTGAAAGATCAATATTCTTACCAATAGCTATAAAACAATGACACTTTAAAACTTCATCTGTTATTTGTTGCTAAAATTTGCAAAACACACCAATCAGGTCAGGTATGGCTCAATGGAAAGAAGCTTTTGTGGTCGTTTGGATATAATAAACTGCTGGTTGGTGATATATTTAGAAGCTAGCCATTATTTATTTGCTATTATTAAGTTCTATGAGCATACACTGTGTGACAACAAAAATTGATTTTCATTCCTTTGACAAAAGCGCAATTTTCGAATGTCAGAAAACAGTAAATGGTTGCTGTGAAATGTATTACATAAATCTGTCAATATTCTTGCATTCTGAATTTTGTTTGTGATTGTCTGTTCAGAGAACAGGTTCTAGTCTAACTCTTCTTTTTCTTGGTTTAGTAAGAGTATAAATTCACTATTCAATTGTGCATTCTCTATCTTGCATACATGAAGCCAACGACATATACCACATGTTTGCAATAAAAGCCTGATTGACAGACAAGAATTGAAAAGAGCTAATTTGCCAGAATCTGCCACTTGAATGGTCTCAATTTCTACATTTCACAAAATATTTGCTAATTCGTGGAGCGGCTGTTGCCAAGAATCCCTCCGCTGGGGGCATGAGGGGCAAGTAGTACCTTTCACACTGAACTCTTTCCATCTCAACTGTCTTGTGAGGGGGAATTTTCTAGCATTGTAGACAGTTTGGTTCAAAAATAATTTTCTGGGGGCATGCCCCCAGACCCCAACTTGACTTGCTATAACTATGAGGCCAATATAGTAAACATTTTTCTTCTGGAGCAGACTTTGAAAACCAAAATCTGCCCCTTTGGAGGAACATGCATCTACATACATGTACCCTCAGAGGATGCTCTCTCCCCTGCCTTAACTACGTGCGGGTGCTTGGTTGTTACTGTAAAATTCACCAATACCCCACTACTGGTGATCAGTCCTGGCTTAAGGAGGTCTTGCGATTCCTTTTCAAGATAAAGAGCAAGTGACAGCAACGGAGACAAACCAGCGTATTCTGCCACTTTATCATGACCTTGTAAATCAAAATTGCAAGGACGGAATGGAAAAGAATGGCTTGTTTTTTCCTTGGGTCCGATACAGCGAAGAATCTGAGGGATGTGACTCTGTCCAAGTTTCTGTCTTTAAATGCTTCAATAATGAAAGAGCTTGTTAGTATGTAGATACTCGACAATGCTTCAAGGTGACGTCTACAATAGCAAAAGGTGATAAAAGAAGAGAAGGACAAAAAATAGTTCTTAATGACTGATGCGCATTTTTTAGCCTGAGCAGAGGATAGATAATTTTGCGATTGTTTTTGTATTTTGTGTTTCATGAAAATAAACAAAAATGCAAAAGATTTTATTCAAAGCTTAGTGTTTGAGTTGCAGGAAGAAAAATGTGCATGTATGAAACAAACTTAAAAGTGGTGGAAAGAAAACGATGCGAGTTGTGAGAATTATTGATGTTGAGGAAGATAAAGCTGCAAACTTTGCGAGATATTTCTCGGAACATTTTGTTTCTTGTCACAAAAATTATTTCTTGTCACAAAATTTGTGCCTATAAAAAGTCCCAAATACACAAGCCCTGTATGTCAGGACGCAGATGCAAGAACCAAGATTTTATTTAAAATTTATTTGATTATAAAGGCTACTAACTGTCATTCAGTGTTGTCGTCCTAAAACTGTAACATACGGGGAGCTGTGCTGCAGGAAATATGTGGACCACAACCTTAATCACACCCATTTTTCATGTATGACAATGATATATTTACTAAACCAGTGCAGGTGATAGTGTTAAGTGAAGGAGAAGCAGGTATAGGGTTGCAGAAGTCTTCTTCTATTACTAGAAGCATACTTTTCCTTTCTTCTTTCCTGGCAAATAAATAGTTATCAACTGAACCAGTTTAAAATATGTTCAATAAAACCATCAGAAGTCTTTCAGAAATTTAAAAAGGGGTAGAACACTACTGAGTCACGACAAACCTGCTTTCATTGCTCTTCTTTCCAAGCAGTGTCTTAAAAGATACTTCACCACAAGCATAGTGTTTTATTACTTAACGAATGATAGGCTTGCTGTCTGCAAAATTTTCTCCCCTTAGGCTATTAACTCTTCCATGTTATTATGTCTTGAAATATTCCCACCCCCAACTATCAAGACTTGTTCTTGTATTAAGAATCCCAGATTAGCTTTGCTTAGGCATGGGATATGCTTGACAACAAAATGAAAGATTACAAAAACTTTTCAAAACTCGTATTTTGCAGTGAGGGCACCCCAAATGTCGTAAAAAGTTGGTGCGTGACACAAGAGTTTTCAAAACTTCTTAGGGAGCCGGATCAAGTATTGCATTTTGTTTTTTATTTTGGGTGTCCTTCAACAGTTTCATGAAGAGTAGCACTCTCACACACTTTTCAGAATTGCACATACTTGATTTCTAGCTGTAATGCTATTTTTCAACTTCATTGTAGAATAGGGATGGCAACTAGTGGCTCGAGAGCCGTATGCTGCTCTTTGCCTGAATTCATGCGGCTTTTACATTCACATTGAAGTGTGTGTTTCTTATACATGTTTTCTTCAATTGAGTTCAATGTGCGTATGTGGAGTATGTGGAGTTTGATGTGGCTCTTTGTCATATCACAGCAAAGAATGCGGCTCTTAGCTTCTCACTGGCTGGCCAACCCCTGTTGTAGAATGGGACAAAATAAGAGTTGTGTACAGTTGTATCTGTGCATTGTCTATTTCAATAGTTTATCACGGAGTGACTATTTTACACAATGCCTCTAAAATGAAATCTCAGTACCATATGTGGAATAGATTAAAATGTTTGACTTAGTAGTGTGTTGAATTATATTTCTAGTGCATGTTCAACAATTACGTACTATGGTAACGAAAAACAATGTCTGTTCATGTTAGCAGAAAATTCTTAATGGGAAACATTGGTTAGAAGTTTGAATTATAATTCATAAAACATTAAAATTCTTCCATTGCCTTAATTGGGATGTTAGATAACTTGACAAATCTGTTCTGAAGTTTCATCTACTTTTTGCTGAGCAATGAACAATTGCTTCGTTGTCTTAAGTTCTCAGTTTGATAAGAAAGGGACAACATCAATGCAGCTGTTCAGCGGCGCCCTTTGCCTACAAGCTTTAGGCCTGAAAGTAATGTAGCTTCTCGGGCTGTAGAATGTACACTACCATGGATACTCAATACAGTCATTTTCCCATTTTACTAGCTGTCATTCGAGTGTGTTTTAAAAACCTTTAGAATTTTAATAATATTAGTACACTTATATTCTGAACAGCCATAAAGTCAGTACTATTCTCCTAAAGACGATGTCCTTTAATGAATAAGAGGAATACATAAAACCTAGAGATGTTCGCGTAGTCTACATATAAATGATACCTTGATTCACACATGCAAATTTATTATTGAAGATAGGTTTTACGCGAGAAGTTGCTAGTCTAGCTATAGTATGATATGTTTTGGATTACATCAAATTGTTACTGGTATATTAATACTCATGCATTGAATGAGTGGCCCCTAAATATACATCTGCTCCAATGGTTTATCTCTGGATTCAGGAAGAGTTAATATTTTACATAGCAAGTTTTAATTGAAAAGCTACATATCTGCCATTCATTGATATCACCATGATGGAATGAATCAAAGCTGGTGTCTGCATTATAGGAGCCAAACCCAAGATGGATATTTGAGGCTAAGGCACCTGTGTTTAACTAGGTAGGGCAGTCGCTTGGAAGAGACGACAGGTGAATCTTAATGCTCTGGGAGATTTCTGAGTGCAGAACTATTTACAAATCAAAGGTACTCATAATGTGTCTTAAAAATCTTATTCAAAATTTAAAGTGATGCAGTGACAGAGTTACCTATGTAGCAAAATAGGATGTAGAGGATAGAAACACAAGGCATCTCTCCTTCAGCACCATCCAGAAGCGTGGGAATGACCACACTGCCATAATGCATTACAAGTCATTACAAGCAGTGCTTGACATGTTTTTAACAATTCCATAATTTAGCAATCAATGTAATCTACATGATTAGTTTTTAAAAATGATAGAGGCATAATGATAATTGGAAAGCATTTAATGAATCCATCCGTAAATTTGTGGACATGAAGATGAAAAATTACCGCAAGCTTATTGTTGATACATACTATATCTTGTTTTTCATTTCTCTCATTATCCCACTTCTCAATAGATAAACTCTAGATTTTTGGGATTTTAAACCACGGCAATGTAGAATACTGTCGGGAATTGAGTCATTCAGTATCTTACGTTATTACAGCCTTAACAAGGGACGCTAGAGAGAAGCAGAGGGAGCACCTGTTCTACCTCTCATTTAAAGGAGCCACTGGGGGCAAAAATACCCTTTTTGAGATGCAATATAATCTTTTTCAGACTTTGAACTAATGCAAAGCTTCCTCTCCGTAAAGAATTTTTAAAAGAAATGAAATGAGAATAAAAATAAGCAAAACATGGTTAGAAGTAGGAGCTATTTATATGATTGAGAGAATTGCTTCACCTGCTAAAGGATGTAGCAAAAATGTTCCAAAGAGTTGATTATGTTAGACGATGCTATTTTGTTCCAGTTTGCCCCCTAGCCTTACTTACTATCACTCCGGTGTCCTTGGCCTTATCATATTTTATGAAGTTAGAAACTGAGAGCTAATTGCCGACTCATCCGTCCATTGAAAGTATACAATAAGTAAAGAGGTAGTTCCATATAGAAAATACTATTCAAAATCAGAGACAAAAACCGTAAATCCATTTCCTTCCCAATCTGATTCTATTAGCTTTAACTAATGGTAACTCCCGACTATCCGTTATTACAAACGTCGGCTGCTGTTTTGCTATAGGATAAAGCACTCTGAAAGTTCTGTGACAGCTTGCTTGATTTCCGAATGAAGATAAAAAGCACATTTGTTTGTTGAATATAGCGTTAGTACCAGGAATTTGTGCCAGAAAGAAAATTTGATTGCATTAAGAAGGAAATGTTAACTTATGACTTAATGGGCCTCCTTTTTTCCTGACTAATGATTAAGGATATTCTTCATTCTAAACCCCCCAATTGCAAAAACTATTTCAGCTACTGCTGCGGTATGGCATAATATGGCAAAAGCTACAATACGAAATTCACTAAAATTATATTAATACGCTTGAAGCAAAATGGAATTGAATATCTTGATGCTTTTCTTCATAATCTCTTATTATGCAATGGTGAATCACGGGGCTTAGAAATCAAATACCAGCAGAACATTATCTCTTCTTGCCAATAGCATTGCATCAGAATTTTGGATGTTTCTTTTCATTACTTCAACAGTGACTCGCACTGTGATGGTAAGTAGTAAATATGAAATATAGAGATGTCTTCTATGCCAAGCTGAAGAGTGCCTCCTTTATAAGAATGCAGATGCAACATTTTCCAAGGTCATTATCACTAACCGCAAGCAAAATATTGAGATAGGCATAATATTGGGAGATACATTTTAAGCCACATCCCGAAGTGAATGCTCCCGTGCCCCCTTTCTTGAGCAAATTACGTAAAGTAAATACATTGCTCTAAATGTTCCTATAAATAACTGATGGCGTTTTCTATGATTCTGATCTGCTATTCTTTTATTACATATCTGAATGCCCAATTAACAGATGAATTAAGTCATTTTAAAAATATCTTTAAAGGTTATTTAAGAGGTGCTTACATCACACCAGAAAATACTTCTATTCCGGAAATGTTTCTGCTGATTTTTGAACTAACACATTCCCTTTTCTAGGGCTTGCTTCAGCATAACAGGTCTGTGATGCCCTTAGATGTTCTGGGCCGCACGCGCGCTACACTGACGATGTCAACGAGTCTCTTTAAGCGATCCACTTTACGGCAAGCATTAAAGCTAATATGAGTAGCGAGCTTAATCATACCTTAGTGATAGCTACTATAAATTCTCTATATTTTTCTTTTCTTACAGCTTTCACAATACTCACACAATGATCATTTTGTTGGGAATTCTGATGAGTTCTCTTATGGCTGCGCATCCTATTGTTGCTGCTGCAGGGATCTTCTATGAAGAACTTTCGGAAGCTGAAGGAAACACAGTCACTGACGCGTCAATGCAACGGACACCAATCATACACAATTCAGTCCACGGCTGCTCGATTAAAGAGAGTTGTAACTACGTCGTCAAAGATACATCAACTGGGAAATTCACTCTGTACAATAGTGAAAATGACCTTCCTCACGAATGGGCTGGGCTTCGCATCTGGAGGAAAATTCATCATGGTAAGATATTATTCAGTTGTTAAAGCTTAAATTGAAAATGATTGCCGATCGTCATTATGCTGTATGGGGAAGTTGCCCATTGAAAGTAAGTTAAACTCATTGAAGGCAACTTAGATACTTTCTGTTGGCACGGCGTATTCACGACTTGACCACATACTGTTACTAATACAAAAGAAGTCCAAGACAATACTTTGATCTTCTCTTATGAACAGGTAGACAACCGTTACAAGATGGCGGAATTGCTCAAAAGACGGCGATAGAAGTGACTAATCTATCAATTTCAGACCACACGTATAGTCAAACCGAGTCAGGTAAAGCCTTCTCGTAAACGAGCACGATGTGTAGTTCACCCACAAATGCAAAGAGACCCACCATCAACATCGGAACATGTAAGAGGTTTAAACAACGACTTCAAGAAATGCCAACTTGCAAATGACATGAGAAGATACAACCTACAAATTTTAGCCCTTCAAGAAACCAAAATAAATGAAGATGGAAACATTGACATCGAAACCGCAGATGGTAAATATAAATATGACCTGATGTACGTAGGCAGCAAACATCATGGCGTAGGAATAGTAGCAGATAAGGACATCAAAGCAGAATACAAGGTAATATCAGATAGAATATGTGCAGCCACTTTCAAAATAGAGCAGAGAACAGCCATTTTTTTATCCACCTATGCCCCCACACTAGAACAGACACAGAAAAACCCCAAAACACAGAGAAATTCTATGAAGATCTAGAAGGCATTATCAATGCCACTAGCCGCAGGCACATACTCACAATAGCAGGAGGCCACATAGATTACCCAGATAACATAGGAAGATATGGAAAGGCGAGATCAACCAAAATGGACGATACCTGGCAGAGATACTACACAGAACAGATATGTACCTAACAAATACTACTTTCAAGCACAAAATGTCGTATAGAGCCACATGGGAAGCCCCCCCCCCCCC